>JAAONU010000110.1:0-200000 GCA_012932295.1 Cyclina sinensis
TGATAAATACATAGTACAAACTGTACAGATAATTTTTTTTCATGCAGATTTGTTAGCATGATTATGATTGATTCAACCTAGGGTTAGCATTAGTCTTTTTTCTCGCCGTTCAATTTTTATGCGACGGTTATTTAGTGTTTCGTGTTTGGTTTTGACAAAAAATGTAAAATCATCGCTACTGCAGTTGTTTGAATTGTACTTCTGTAAGTGTTTACATTATTTACAGAGATGAGTTCGTGAATATTCAAGATTCTGTGGGGCGTGATGAGGTGTTTATAACTTACTTCAAAACTAGAGGGCTTCGTCTGTATTCGTCAACTGAGAGTCTGAGAGGCTGAGATATTTGAGTAGAAGCTTCAGGTTTTCTTAGCATGAGGAAAAGCTCATAAAACAAAAAATTATATGAACAATGGAAATAAAAGAATAAGAAGTTAACCATTTCTTTAATTTCACCAAAACTCTCTAACTCCCTAACATGCTGCTTACGAACGCAAATTCCTGGGTCCTACCTTTTTATTCAAATAATAATGTTCATTTTCAAATACGACTTCAGAATAAGTGTATAATCTATGGTGGCTGATTTCTGCCATTTGTTTCCACCCGACGGGATCGCATTTTCGCCTTCATATTTCGATGATTTTTCGTGTTTTTGCCCCGCCACTCAGAGGCAAAAACACGAAATATCGCGTGTTTGTTTGCTTCGCATTTTGCCTTTTCATTTATCGCCCCGCCAGTTGAAAAGGGGCGGAGAATTTTCGAAAACACGAAAGAGCGACAACTAACAATTTGATAGTTTTGATGCTCTTGGTTTTTACAGTGCTGTGATTATCTGTATGATTGAGATATTTGTTGCCGTTGTGCCGTATTAATGTTGGTGATAGCCGTGTCGTGATTATCTTCTATGGTTGGGATCTTTCTGTTGTCGTAATGCCGTATTAATGTTGGTGATAGCCGTGCCGTGATTATCTTTATGGTTGAGATATTTCTGTTGTCGTTGTGCCGTATTAATGTTGGTGATCGCCGTGTCGTGATTATCTTTATGGTTGAGATATTTCTGTTGTCGTTGTGCCGTATTAATGTTGGTGATCGCCGTGTCGTGATTATCTTTATGGTTGAGATATTTCTGTTGCCGTTGTGCCGTACTAATATTGGTGATCGCCGTGTCGTGACTATCTTTATGATTGAGATATTTGTTGCCGTTGTGCCGTATTAATGTTGGTGATCGCCGTGTTGTGATTATCTTTATGGTTGAGATATTTCTGTTGTCGTAATGCCGTATTAATGTTGGTGATCACCGTGTCGTGATTATCTTCTTTGGTTGTGATCTTTCTGTTGTCGTTGTGCCGCATTAATGTTGGTGATCGCCGTGTCTTGATTATCTTTATGGTTGAGATATTTCTGTTGTCGTTGTGCCGTATTAATGATGGTGATCACTGTGTCGTGATTATCTTATACGGTTGGGATGTATCTGTAGTCGAAATGCTGTATTGACGTTGTTAGTTGTCGTGTCCTTTTTCTCGTGGAGGGGTAAAAAATATCCTTTTTGTCATAGTGTCCTGATCATTATTTAAGTTTAGTCCTATTATTTCGTTATTATGTTTATAGAAGTTTGAGATAATGCTCTCGTTGTTGGTTGGTTGATGGACTCAGTGAGTGAATAAGTGAGCAAACTTATGATTAGACTGATGATGTGTCACTTCACTTGGGACATGATTAAATGAAAGCAAGATTAATCTAAATTGACTAGTTGTGTTAGTTGGTTAGAGTTTTGTCCCTTTAAATTCGATTACATCGACTCATTGGAAGAATAGAATTAAAATAGTTATGCTGTCGGATCACGCTCGAATGATTTCAGGAAATGTATCCAGAGACAGCCGAGCAGATACGATCGATAATTATATTATGCTGTGTTCCCTTCAAATGAAATGAACTAAAATGAGAGGTAACTCAAGAAACAGCACACAATGGTTACTTCCCCTTCAGACGCAAGCAGTCACGTAATGATTGTCGAAAGTAATACACAAAATATTAAATATTTTTCTTTTAATTTTCTCACTTCCAGACATGTGAAATCGACGTAGTTCCCACTATAACTAAACAAAATAAGAAAGTTAAATACATTTTTTACAAAGTTCACACATGTATACATAGCTGGAAGCGAGTTAAAATTAAGCCGTGCTGGCAGAGATCTTTTCCGACGAATGCAAGGGAGATCACTGCGAGAAGATTAGTTTAAACAGTATTTTATTCTCAAATTAGAGCACATGTACATAACAAATAGTTTGAAGTACAAAGGTTATTTAATGTGAAATAGAAGTAACAATATAAGTTTCATGTTAAATTTTGAAAAGGATATGAAAACAAGTATTAAATACAGTAACCTATATTAATTCATCTCCATTGGTGTTCGAAGAAGAATGGCTGGTTTTTTGTTTGTTTTTTTGGTAAAGAATATGTCATGAGGAGAAATATACGTAAATTAAAAAAACATTTTTTTTTTCCGCTACAGCGCCGGGACATGTGGTCATAAAATGAAATATAGTGAAATGCTGGGGCAACCGCATGGCCGACCGCTACGACGTGAAACACCGAGTGGCGACAATAAAGTTTTGCACACATTTAAAAATTGTTGTATCGTCTTTAACAATTAAGTTTTCGGATCCGTAAAGAAGGTTTTGTAAGGTCAGTGGACAAGGTAGGTTGGATAAGAATGCTTGTCTAAGGGTATGAAAGAGAGGACAGTATAAAAGAAAGTGACTGGTAGTTTCTATTTCACCGCAAATACAGTGTGGTGAATTGGTGATAGATTTCCTAAAAAGACCATAATTGAGCGAGCTACATCCTAATCGTAATCGAGTATGTAATATTTGAGCTTGTCTATCACCAAAGAGATAGTACAGAGGAGGTTTGCGTAGATTGGCATTAAGTTTACTTTTGAAGGTACTAACACTAGGACTAGACTTTACGTCGTCAGAAAGAGAGTCCCAGTCTCGAATTACGGATGGAAGAAATTAGTCCTTGCCCAGCAAACACATGACGTTGTATCAACGTTGGTTAGACGTTAGACTCCAACGTTGGATAGACGTTGGATTTTAGTTGTATATGAAAGTTTTTTAGACGTCAGAACCCGACGTCAATCCAACGTCAATAATGACATAAATCCAACATCTTTTCAACGTATACACAACTACTTTCCAACCAATTCCGAACTATTTTCCAACGTGATTCCAACCAGTTTCTAACATAATTCCAACCAGTTTCCAATGTTATTCCAAACAGTTACTGACAATTCCATACAGTTTTCAATTTACATACATAGTCAAACTATGACTTACATTTGTGCAAACAATTCTCAATAAAAAGACAACTAAGAACTCTGCATATTCAAAAATGTTTTTATTCTTTATTAAAATATAATCATAAAAAGCAATATAACAAAATGTAAAAACTGCTTGCTTTATCCATCAATAACAATTTAACTATAAAATAAAAAAACATCATCTCATTTTTTGTCCATAACAAATAATCAAACTACTTAAGTCTGTTCAAATCAATTAACAGTCTTTGTATGCTATAGCAAAAAGTAGCATCTTACACTATGAAATATGTGTATTTAACCCTATATTTTTTTCTTTGAAAAAACAGGTTGAGCTCAATTCCCCTATGGTGCGTTTTGAGCTTATTGGTGGCCAAAACTCGACTTCATACCCTTTCCTCCGCGCCTGTCTGGAGCATACTTTAAGCAATTTGCAATGGCTATGCCAACATCTTGTTCTGTTGTAGTCTTTTGTTTTCATAGTACTTGCTGGATAAAAATAAATATAAATAATATTGAAGTAATTATCTATATCTATAACATTTCAGCTATGAATTAATAATATGTCATAGAATAATTATGAGTAATTACTTAGAGCTCAAATATCCAAGTTTATTTTATGTATGTAAAATATATGCAAGTTGTAAATTAGTGAGTCATCCATAATTCCGTTTTATTACCCCATAATTCCGTTTTATTACCTCTTAACAAAAAGAATATCAAAACATATGTACTAACTGTGCATTAAAAAAATACGAAATTTAAACACAGCACTTTTCGTGCATATTTATACTTGCAAAATATAAACTTACGTTTTTGTTCTATAAATATGTCGTCTTGCATCGGATCAATCCTAAGATATTTAATACACAACCGATATTCTTTCTTTCCACGTTTTGAATCTCAACGGAAGCGCCTTTGTTCAATTCGAGACGGTGTAGCCTCGTTTTGAAATCGTCTTTTAAATTCCGTCTTTTTTTTCCAATTATTTTCACAAGTTTAATGAATATACCCATTTTAAGCTGTATAAACTTGAAATATCTTCGGCTGTGTATGTAATATGGAAAAATTATGTGATGGTATTTTTTATTTTTTTTTGTTTTTAATCGCCACCTTGCGAGGTTAAAAGGTAGAACAAAGGGAATTAACCATGTCAAGGCTGATTACTCGAGACCCGACATAAATCCAACGTCCAGGCGATGTCGGATGACAACGTTGATACGATGTCGCAAATCCAACGTCGTGTCGACGTGGAATGTAGTCATTTGACGTCGCGACATAAAATCAACATATATCCGACGTTGATCCAACGTCAGGTGTTTGCTGGGTGTATAATTGAGTTCTAGCGTGTATGTTTGAGATGTCATTTGTATTTCGAAGTTGATATCGTGTCTGTGTCTGTGGGATGAGGTGGAAAAGGTATTCTGGTGTAAGGTTGTTTTTCATTTTATCATTCGGAACACCTCGGGCGACTTCAATAAGTCACCTCGGAAATAATGTGATAAGCGCCATATTGGACTATTTTGTAATACAGGTCGTGTCTGCTAAATTGAAAACATTTCTTAAAGCCTCTACATGTTTATACTTTAAATTAACATTTATTTTCTTTTTTTTCTAATGCATAAGACAAACACTGATTGGGTTCTGCCATGTTTGTTTATATTTTTATTAAAGCCGGGGATAATTACCATTTGGTGTATTCATACACTTACATACGAGGTTTTTTATACGAAGTTGTCGGAAAAGGCCGAGTTGTTACGATTGTCATTTTATAGAATGTTATCAGTTTATGTTTTCTCCTTTATGTTTATGTTTGCATCGAAGCCATTCAAATAGAAGCTGCAAGAATAATCACTGGTGCAACAAAATTATGCAATCTAGAAAAACTTTATAATGAATTAAAATGGGAAACTTTAACAGAACGAAGGAGAAAACATAAACTGCGAGAAGATTGGTAACTCAAAGAAGATTTGTCGTCAATGTAAAATGGAGTTAGGTAAATCAAAGCTGGCTTGAACATCGGATGTTGATCAGTGTTTAAGTCTTTAATAAGTGGGAGGTAATTTAAAGTTTTCTTCGCAAATGATAGTAATTGTTGTGTCCTCATTTAAAACCTCTCGAAGAAATACAGGCGAATTGAATTGGTTTTTTTTTCAATCATATTTATTATCTTTATAATAAAATAATTTCTTTCAGTCGTTCAAGCAACAAGGGAAATCAAAGCACTGGAATAAGTTGTGGCTATCAGTTATCGAAAGACGTGAAATACACATACATATTCTATTTGTATGTCAAATACAATATTCATTTTACAATGTTAATGTCTGAACATAATTTTTTTAAGGGATGCGCATTTGATAAATTCATGATTTATAATTATACTCCTATGAAGTATACAACTTTTATGTGTCTTTTTTCATAGGTCATTCGACATTTGGAAAGATACCTCATGAACTGCAAAAAAAGGGTGCAGTTTGTGACAAAACTAGTGATTTTCTTAATTTCTTGTGTTTGTGCATATCACTAGGCTGGTGGTCCCTAATGGGCAGAACCATATTTGGAATATAGAAACTCTAATGCGCATGCGTTACGGAATTCCGCACGGAGACTTACGAAGAAAAGTGTAGCAGTTGCCATTTTGAATTTATCTGTATAGAGCGAATACTATCTGTGTTAAAACGGCATTATTCTGTTGTAAGTAGTACATTAATTCGTTTATCAGTCAAATATTTATAAAATCTATCCGTATATTTGTATTTGCATGCTTCTGGAGCTGAAGCTGTTCGACAGAGCTCCGTTTCCTTAGAATCTTTGCTCCACTGGCTACCGCTAAGAAAATCAAATTGAATGATTTTATTGGATTTATATCGCATCATTACTAGAAAAATCATAGTAAAATAACGGTTCGGGACCTAAACCAGGATATTGCCTTTTATATCATTAAATTATCGAAAACGTACCCAAGCCAAAACGTCCACATGTATATTTGACTTAGAACGTCAAACGGTTAGTCAGAAATCATATGTTGAAACTAAAACCCTAGACCTAACCCTTTCTCAAAGGTTATTTTAGCAGGAAAAGAAATGAAAACACAAGCTGTTGATGATTGATCTATTTTTTTAAATAGTTTTACTTTATGGTAACTGAATTTAATAAGTACAGTATGATCTTAATTAGGGAGAAATCACAGTTTAATTGAATTTAAGTGAACCGTTTAAAAGAAATTTCTTAATAACAACAAGGTTGGAAAAACTAAATGTATGTAAGAAGAGGATCGTCTAGCCAAGCAGTTTTGCGTTAATACTGACGTAAGGGGCCAGTGCCAGTAAAACACATCCAGTCCCAGAAAGGCACTTTCAAAATGGGCCAACCCCTGACAAACAGAGACCTCATCCTGTATGAAAAGGTACCTTCACTATAGAATTCTTTATTTTACCTGACTGACATGAATTAAATGTTTTACTGCCATGACCTTTGTTGAAAAAAAGTAATTTGTATGGCCAAATATCTTCTTTTTCAGCCATCTATTGCGACCACATTCAAATCTGTGTAGCTGTCTGTTCCTCACATATGGTCCTTTTTGTTCTCTCGGGCACTTTTTCTGCAAACAAAAAAATTTAGATTTAAAACAAAGTTTACTGTACGAGAATTTCAAGGAAAAACCTAAAAGTAAGATAGAATCTTCAGCATAGTAAGTACCTTTCTTTGAAATTTACTATCTGAACTGTTTCTGAGCTAAGTGCAGTCCTATCATATGCAGAGTTAAGAAAAAAAATAATTCAAGTGTTGTTTTTCTTTCTAATAACTCATCTTTGCACTAAGTACTTTAGACACTAGTCCTTTGTAACATCTTGTACGACTGCTGAAAAACACAATAAATAACCTGAAACACTATACTTCTTATTAAACATAAAGTAACAGAAGCACTTATAATTTCTGCAAATGTAAGAAAAAAAGTTACTGATGCTGTCTTAAAACACCTTTACATATATGTCTACAGAAAACATATTTTCAAGAACTGAAAAACATACCATTAGTATTTAGTATAATAATAAATGACAGAAACAGAGTAAAACACAGACACTTGGGATAAAGAAATAGTACTTGTTTCACAAATGCGAAGACATAAGGCACTCATATACCAAGTTTGGTGTCTGTCTGAGAACGTTTCAAAAATTGCTAAAATTCTCGAATTTGCATTATAAATGTTTGTCACATGTAAACATTCAACACGCGTCGATTTACATCGCGTATTTTTCTCGTTCAAAGTATATCACATGCAGTACTGATGTCACGCGACGCAGAAATGATTTATCTTCACGTTCATGTAACTCAAAATACCTGTTATCCTTGTTTGCCAACACAATTCGTAGCGAAACACCAACATTTCACAAAATTTCCTTCATTTACACAATCTTTCGAGAATTAGTCTGCTTGAAGAGAATTATATTCAAAGAGAACATATTCTGTGAGGAAACTGTCAAGTGTGCAGACATAAAAATCACTTTAAACATCATAAAAACTATCATAAAATAAAAAGAGAGTATTGCTTTTTTAAAAATCAAAGTCAGTGTTTATTGGTGAACATTTTTTGTTTTAATTTTGAAATGTCAGTGCAAGGAAGAAAAAAATCGATTTACATAGTGATTACCGCATGGGTTCTTCTAGTTCCTACGTGTATCGCGCCGTGTATTTAAGAACTTGGGAAGTTAGGAACCAGCAGAGAACCTGTCGAAAGATTGTGTAAATTGATAAAAAAACGTTGAAATTCGAAAGAAATGAGATGTTTTCTCTTGGCTAATTCTCACAGCGGGTCTTTTCGTGTACATAATCCTGAAGATAAATCATTTCTGCGTAGAAGGACAGCAGCGGTGAGTGTGAATAATGCTGAACGAGTAAAAAACGCGGTGTAAATCGACGCGTGTTGACAATTTTCGAAAGACAAACATTTATATCTTTATATTTATAATGCAAATTCGTGAATTTTAGCAATTTTTGAAACGTTCTCAGACAGGCACGAAACTTGTTATATGAGTGCCTTATGTCTTCGCATTTGTGAAACAAGTACTATTTCTTTACCCCAAGTGTCTGTGGAGTAAAATTGTAATTTCATTTGTCTTGGTAAATACTGAACATACTGTTATGTATGCTTACCTGCATGGAATTTACATCTGTCTCTGACCTCACCATCTTCTCAAATTTCATATTCTGTTCCAAAACACACTAAAAAATTATAGAATAAAATAAAAACAAATCCTACATTTTAAGTACAGTCCATTCGCGATGCTACAAATATGCATCAGACCCTGTAGAATTTTCGTAGTATCGCATTTTTCGTAGAATCACATTTTTATACTTACCCGTTGTTGATACTATCGTAAACCGTCAATGTCGTTATATATTGTTTTCGTGATATGTCGGAGTCAATTAAGACTTAAATAATAAAGAAGAATGGAACATTTGAGGTCATTTTTTTTGCATATTTACATGTTATCAATCAATACAACATAAATGCATATATAAAACAATATACAAATGTACATTGACATAATGTCGTAAGGTAGCACTAAATAGATACGCATGCACTAATGTTACACATTGAATGAGTACACAACCGTTGGTCTTACACTGTTTTAAGTCTACAGTAGTTTTGTATCACACATTTAACACAATTGTGAATGAGTACAGAACCATTGTATACAAAGTTTTTTGTCTATAGTCCACGGGAAGAAGAACGACACTCCTCAGATAAAGACTCAATGACAGCATTTTTGGTGAACTGTAAAATGGATGTTTGCAGCGTATCGCTTGGGGCAATGATTGCTAAATAATAGTAAACAAAAGGCGATCTGTGAAAACACCTGTCTGACAGCAATTCGCTATCACTTTTTTCGTAGTACACCGTTATTTCGTTATATCGCGATTCGTAGCAGCGCGATTGGACTGTATCTATATTAACAATATTTCATTCTTATGAAAATTTATGGTGAATTAACAAAAAATACTAAATTACTATTTTTTTCATATATACTCAGTTATGAAGTAACTAATAAAAAAGATATTGTAACTCATTATACTTGAAAATTCAAAAGAATTCAACAATACCTTCACATATGGAAATATTGATATGTAAAACCCAAGGGACACTGCAGTAAAACATACATACTGGAACAGCCTTATACAAACACTACTGAAAAGTTTTAGTTAAAAAAACACAAAGAACTATACAGAAGTTACCTTTCTTGCAATGTCGGCGTAAGAAATACTGTTGTTTTCTCTCTTGTCGATCTCAGTCCCTTGGTTTGTAAGAGATGGCCAACTGTCTTCCGCAAACAGGACAGGTAAATTGTGATATGATGGCCTCCCATGGGTTATGCTGTCTCTAGATATCTCTCTGTAACACACATCTGCTCCTTCTTTACTGAGATGGAGCCCATCCAGAGAAAGATGGTGAGCATTCTAAAACGGAAATGGCAACTTGATTTCGGTTGGACTAAGGTGACCAATAGTTATAGATTTCCAATTTCACCTACATAACACATAAAAAAATTACAGGTCTTAATATTACCACATTTTCAAAATTAACCATACATGAAATACTGACTCAGGTACAGGTATTTAACATCCAGATAGAAAAAGAGAGCTTGAATAAGTCTGTATCAATGAAAATAATTTTGTCTTAAAACTATTTGAATGTAAAATACATATATCAGTTTCTTACCAAGTGGGTTTCAAAGAATCGGACATATGGTATGCAGGAACCAATTTCATTCATTGACACTTTTGCTTGTTTGATCCATTCCTGCATCATCTTCAGTTTATCCCCTGGTGCCGCACAATTCTTCTGCTGTGGGGCTCTTGGTGGAACAGAACAACCTGTGTCTCAGGGCTTGTTTCATGTACCATATCACACATCTCTGTCACATTCCTGAATTTTTAATTCGACTTTGCATCACATAAACAGGTAGAGAGATCACTTATCTATATAGCCATTTTCTTTTTTTTGTTATGCACTTATGATACTTTAAAGTTGGTTTAATCTAGGACTTACCAAAACCAAATTCAACTAGAGATGTTTGTAAAACATATATGCAACCACAACACCTTATCCCTAGAGGCAACCATAAAAGTAGATGGAGGTGTAGAAGAACAGGGACTTGTGGCAGTACATTAAACAGGGGTTTCTGATTTCAAAAGCTATTGGCCATGGCAAGCAGATTCATTTGGCTTTCAATGTCATTATCATGTTGACCTTTATACCTAGTGATCTGAAAATCTATAGAGGTCATCTACTGGTGATGACCAACCTACATACCAAATTCTACGAGCCTGGGCCCAAGGATTCCCAATACATTTAGCGGAAAAAGTTTTGCTTTCCTATGTCACTGTGACCTTGGCCTTTGACCTGGAAAACTATTGGGGTCATCTACCAGTTGTGACCAACCCAACTACCAGGCTTGAGGAAGATGAGTCTAAGGATACTCTAGAAATTGATTGGAAACTAAATGTCTACCCACCGACCGACCAACATTTGCAAAACAATATGCCCGTTCATCTTCAATGGGGGCATAAAAACCATTTCATCATCATAAAATGGATTTGTTTTCATTACAGATTATTTATGGCAGCCGTGATTTATTCAAACTTCATGGCAGAAAAAAATCCAAAACTAAACATTGTATTTTAAGATCATGAACCTAGCATACTACATGATCAGAAATGTACATTTTAGCTACAAAAAGTGAACAATCAAAGCAAATAAAAATCATCCAAATACTACTATACTTATTCCATATGCCAGGTTTCATTCATATCGTTTCTGCTGTTTTTTTGTTTAATAACTGCAGGATCAAATTTTTCATCTGGTTTGAGAATGTGTTAAGTAACAAAATGAACAGCAAAATCTTATACTTAGTGTACTATGTCCATATTGTATTATGGACTTTCTATCAAACAGATAAAGACAGGCTGCAAAATCTAACTGTAAGCTCATTAACATTGGTACATGTATCTACTTGCATACCAGGTGTTATAAACATAGCTTCCATACTAACATAAAGGTAATAGGAGAGTTTGGGTATTACCAATGGACAGAGGGAGTGTAAAATCAGTTTAACAACCTCTAGAATATATGTTCTGGGCTGAGTACATCATTTGATCCAAGAAAGATACAGAAGTGTGTAAGTTACCTGCTTCAAGCTCGCCTTCAACTGTTCTCGGAATATCGTTCTGTCATATGTGTATCGAGCTCCTTCATTTCAAAATATACAAAACACTGTAAGTCTATAATATTATATTTAAGCAAATGAACAATGTATAAACTATTCAATTAAGCAGTTGCACTATATCATACTTATCAGGCGTTAATTGATTATAAATAATTGACATTAAATTCTCCAACAAGGAGACAGGTCCATTGTCCAGAAATATAGCACATATGTGCTGATTATTTAGTCTTTAACTACTGTAAAAATCATTAAAGCAGGAATTCCTGACAATAGGCACAAATGAATTAGGTACTGTATCAAAGGAAGGGTTTAGTGTGGGTGTGGTAGAACCATCACAAGCACCTGGCTAGCTCAATATATAGTCAATAGGTGAGGCTAAAGACAAGGGTCTGTTGTGTATTCCATTTGTGTCCCAAATTGAGTGCACTTTTTCCCTTGGTTTAGAACAGTTATGTGGAAAGTATGGATACCTTACTAAAACAAAGTCTTATTTACATTAGAAAACAATGTAGCTTTGGCTTCTGTTCATGTTCTAAAATGCTTTCCTCTTGCTAGATTCTAGTACTGGACAAACATATAAGTGTCCAGATTCTTTCATAACATTCTGTAGTGATTGTGTGACATTAAGCCACTTCAAACAGCCTCGCTGTTGGGCTAGCTCTTTAGCGACATGGTTAGAGTGTTTTACTGTAACCCAGGAGACCCGAGTTCAAACCTTACCAGAGACTGTAAGATTTATGTACAATTCTGAAAAAATATCACTGTGTTCATTCGATTGTTTCTTCTGTTTAAAGTACTTGTGGCACTGTAAAATTTTTAATACCATCTTGTTCGGAGCATAACCTGAAAACCCTTTGACATAATTTGTTTAAACTGTACACAGTGGTAGAAGGCATTGAGGCGGAGTGCAGTGCCAAAAAAAAAACATAATTCTATTTTGCCCCGTTTTTGAATTATCTACCCTTTTAGAAAGATCTTGTCCGGAGCATAACCTGAAAACCCTTGGACATAATATTTTTAAACTGCACACAGTGGTAGAGGGCATTGAGGCGGAATGCAGGGCCAAAGAACCATAACTCTGTTTTGCCCCGTTTTTGAATAATCTCCCCTTTTAGAAAACTCTTGTCCGATGCATAACCTGAAAACCCTTGGACACAATTTGTTTAAACTGCACACAGTGGTAGAGGGCATTGAGGCGGAGTGCATTGCTAAAGAACCATAACTCTATTTTGCCCTGTTTTTGAATTATCTAACTTTTTTAGAAAAATCTTATCCGGAGCATTACCTGAAAACCCATGGACATAATTTGTTTTAACTGCACACAGTGGTAAATAGCATTGAAGCGGAGTGCAATGCCAAAAAAACATTACTATATTTTGCCCCGTTTTTGAATTATCTCCCCTTTTAGAAAAATATTGTCCGACAACAAAGTTATGACAATTTAAGCAAAATTTAATTATTTGACCTTGACGGTAAGTTTAAGGTTAAGGTCAAACCAGAATAATTTATCTAGTCGGCTTTGTCTTAAGTGTTGTTTTGTCGAAGTCTTATTCAAATCCAACCATAAATAACAAAATTATGGCCAGTTTTAACAAAATTCAATGATTTGACCTTGACTGTCAAGGTCATTTAAAAGTCAAGGTCAAACTTGAAATAATCATAATGTCGGATTTGTCATAAGTGAAGTTTAGTCCAAATATGAATCAAATCTATAGGTAAATGAGATAGTTATGACAATTTAAGCAAAATTCAATCATCTGACTTTGACGGTCAAGGTCATTTTAAGGTCATGGTCAAATCTGAGTTATTCAACATGTCGGTTTTGTCAAAAGTGTTGTTTTGTCCAAGTATAAATCAAATCCAACTATAAATACTAAAGTTATGGACAATTTTAGCAAAATTTAGTAATTTGACCTTGAAGGTTAAGGTCATTAATGAGTCAAGGTCAAGTTGAGTCTGGTTCGCTTGAAGATCTTGTCTAAAGGGTTGTTGTGTCCAAATATGAAGACAATCCACCCATTAATAATTAATTTATGGCAAATTTTTGCAAAATTCAATAATTTGAGCTTGACGGTGAAGGTCATTAATGAGTCATGTTCAAGTTTAGTCCGATCTACTTGAAAATCATGTCCAAAGGGTTGTTGTGCCCAAGCATGAAGAGAATCCACTTGCTAATAATAACGTTATGACCAATTTTAGCAAAATTCAATATTTTGACCTTGAATTTGAAGGTCATTTAAGAGGCAAGGTCAAGTTTAGTCTTATCATCTTGAAGGTCTTGTCCAAAGGGTTGTTGTGTCCGAGTATGAAGAAATTCCATCAAGGAATAAGAAAATTATGATCAATGTTAAAATTTTCAGACAGGAACGGCAACGACACCATTACTATGACAATAACTCGATTTTTTTTCCAAAAAAGTCGAGCTAATAAAAATATATTTAAAAAAAAAACAAAAACCTCCATCCTCACCTTCTATCTAAGGCTCGTATAGGAAGAGCAGTCCTTGTCGGAAAGGAAATATTTAATAGTAATTAAATGTACTTTAAGCCATTGTATTCTTTGTTAAGGCTTTTATAGCCAAGATAAAACTTCTAGAAAAGTGAATTAATAATTGTGTTCTTTAAGCAACAGTATTGTGCTCTTATAGCAAAAGCAGTGATTCTCGGAAAGAGAATTATTTGTACTTTAAGCTATTTTATTGTTTTTTTCTGGAATCAAATGGCCAAAACTGTGCTTCTCGGAACGGGAATTAACTGATGAAACTATTTTATTGTTTTTCAGGGCTCAAATGGCCAAAACTGTGCTTCTCGGAAAGAGAATTATTTGTGCTTGAAGCTATTTTATTGTTTTTCAGGGCTCAAATAGCCTGAACAGTTCTTCTTGGAAAAGGAATTATTTGTACTTTAAGCTATTTTATTGTTTCTCACGGCTCAAATAGCCATAATAGTTCTTCTCGAAAGGGCATTACAGGTACTTGAAGCGGTTTAATTGTTTTTCAGAGCTCAAATAGCCAAAACAGTGCTTCCCGGAAGAGGAATTAACTGTACTTGAAGCTATTATATTGCTTTTTTTTAGAGCTGAAATAACTAAAACAGTATTTCTCGGAAAGGAAATCATTTGTTATTGAAACTCCATATTGCAAGTATAATGCTTTCTCAGAAAGGGAATGAAAGGAATTTTATGCACCTTAAGCTTCTGCTCTTTTACTCAAACCTATTGTAACTTCGGTATTATTTTTCTGCAAGGAACTCAATTGTACTTTCAGCTACTGTTTTGTAAGGAAGTCAAAGCGTGTAGTCCAAGACACGATTTCTCTGTTACTTTAAGCTACTGTTTTATCATTAGTCATTATTGTTACTATGGCTTCTTGAAATGTAATTAATCTTACGTTTATCTGCTATTTTGTTGATCAAAGCTCTTGTAGTCAAGACAATGCTTCTCTCAAAGGAAATGGATTTTTCTTTAAAGTACTGTTGTAAGCCAAGATTTTGTAGTAAAGACAAGATTGCGAAGAAAAAAAACTTTTAGCAATCGTGTCATCTTAATCAGATGTCTGAATTTCTTTTCAGCAAAAGCGTTAAGTTGCCTCTTCTATTAAACTTTAGTAAACCTCGTTTTCAAGGGGGGTATTTCTAGAACCTGTATGTTATTTGTTCATACCACATGTTTTGTTTTATTCATTACGTTATAAATGTGTTGTGTACACTCTCACTGAAAAATAGTAACATACAGTTCTTGTATATCGTTGTTGAAGGTAAGAAGAAAGAAAAGTTATTTCAGCATTTTTCTTGAAACACATTTTAATCCAAACATTTAATTTAAATATGAAACAAAGAAGCACACTTGAAGGCGCATCAATATACATAAACCTTTTAAAATATTTTTAACAATTAGCATAATGTTTTCTCAAAAATCTGCTTATAATATGTAACTAGCCTGATCTCTCTCTCTCTCTCTCTCCCCCATAAAAAAGTGTCAAACGTAATATTGCAATCACATATTTCCATATATATTGTCATAACCGTGCGTTTCTACTTTTTACTATCACTTAATTGTTAATATATTGTATCCTAGCTGCCATATTTTAAATACCAGAAATGATTATAGTTACAGTAAAAATCTATTTCAAGGTTACGTTTCGTTAGATGCTCTTGTAATAAAAAAATCTTGAACTCGCTAAATAAATATTTATACCAAATGTTAACTCAATAACACACAGCTCAAAAAGATAAAAAAAATCATTTTTTTGAATAAATGGATATCACTTAACGTGAAAAATTTAACGGCATGGCAATTTTACTCTGACATATATTTGTATTATGAAAATACATGTACATTTGTATCGAATATTGTAAATAATTATAATGTAACATTTCCGACAACTGCATAATTTGTAAATGCATAGGTATTAAAGCTAACTTCTTAGTAATGAAACAAACAGTCAAATGTTTTGAGTCGGACAAAAATAAGACAACATGATGTGTAGAATAATTATTTCAAAACTCCTCTTCATTTTTAATGCAAGGGATTATATTTCGTATTAGAATAAAATAGCGGTTTCTTAATAGACGGCTAGAGAAATAGACAGTAAGCCTTTTAACGTGTTCAAAATGTCGATCATTTGTCTGCAAAGTAATGTGTTTTCCTTTACTGACACAGGGTCATCCTCCCTTGTTTCATGTGATAACAGCATAGGTGTTGTTCTTCTCTTTTCAAAGAAAAAAATCTTTTTGAAGGAAATAAACAAAATTCAACACTAACATAGCGACGCACTACTGGAAAAAGCTAATTATTAAAATAGATAGAAAATGCAGTTTCTTACCATTTAACCTCTAACTGTATATTCTGTTGTTTATTTAACTTTTAATATGTATTTGTTATGTCATATGGGCCTTTAAGCTCAAAAGATTGTAATTAACGTTTCTATCTGCCATGTCATTAATTTCACAAATCAGAAGATTGTAATTAACGTTTCTATCTGCCGTGTCATTAATATCACAAATCAGAAGATTGTAATTAACGTTTCTATCTGCCGTGTCATTAATATCACAAATCAGAAGATTGTAATTAACGTTTCTATCTGCCGTGTCATTAATATCACAAATCAGAAGGCGACAACAACAACTGATTTTTTTTCAGTTCCGTTATCTAACATGATTAAAATAAGTTTGCCTTCGACACACAACATGAATCTGCTTATATATCATCCTTTAACTACAACTGACAACACAGAACCTACATAAGTATTTAGGAAAAACATTCAACCAATCTCTGAAGTATCACTTTATCTATGAGCATGTGTGTTCAACTGTAAATGAAGACATAGCATTTTCATAACAGTTCACAAATATTACACCCTGACGTCTGTAGGTGACTCTAGCGGTATGATGTTGGTGACTCTAGCGATATGATGTTGGTGACTCTAGCGATATGATAATGGTGACTTTAGCGGTATGATAATGGTGACTCTAGCGATATGATATCAAGAAATCACCTGCATATACACTCTGACGTCTGTTGGTGACTCTAGCGATATGATAACAAGAAATCACCTGCATATACAAGCGTATTTTCTAAAAAAATGTTTCATCAAGGATCCAAAGCAAAAAATGACTAGCTGCTTGATTTCGTTAGCAACTCACAGTATTATAAAACTTGGCAGTAACAACAGTACTTTAGATACGGAACTACTGTATAGTAAGAATCAAACACGCATAACACCTAAACGGAATAAATAAAGCATGTTTGCACCATAACGCCTCACTCTATATATGTATGACAGTGGAATGAAAACATACTCTTAACTATACAAAAAGACAAGAGTGTGTGTTCCGTTCCTTTTCTGCAATGCACAACAATCTTTCTCAGTTTAGTGGTTGTTCAGATGCGACCTTAAAATGTGATCACGGTCCTCAGACTTGTCGAATTCTGAAAATAAAAATTTATTTGTTAACAATTTCAGAATAAATACGGTGCAAGAACGAATGAATATGGTATACTGATTTTTTTCAACCAAAACCAATATAAAATTGCGGTGCAAATGAAGTCATGTTTAGTTTTAACTGTTGACATCATTGAACTTTGCCCTTTTTATCCTTTATGTGGATGTATATTTTTATATAAGGTAGACAAAATGCTAAAAGACATCTGTTTCTTCAAATCCACAAAGTACTTTATTGTATCTCATTACTTGTAAATTCTTGAGACTCGCGTACTCGTCCTGAGCATATGTTTTGGCAGATACTCACTAATGCATTAAGATTAACATCAGATCTTTTCAACGATCCCATCTTTCATTTGTTAACAGCCTACACACAATACACTGTATAAATAATACACAATTCTTAATCAGTCCCAGACATCCCCAGACGTAGCACTTAACAGTAACTGTATACAAACAAACATTATAACAAGCAAAACATACATACTTTAAAATTATAAGAACCCATACTCGCCTTCTTTCTTCTATTTCACAGCCCTCCCAGTGTTATTAACCCAATACTCACATTCTATTTCAAGTACTCTCCGTGTTAACCCCCCAATACTCTTTTTCTATTTCCTAGACCTCCCAGTGTTAACAGCTCCCATACTCACATTCTATTTCACAGTACTCCCAGTGTTAACAACTCCCATACTCACCTTCAATCTCCCAGTCCTCCCAGTGTTAACAAACCCCATTTTCACCTTCTATTTCACAGTGATCTCAGTTTTTACAACCCTGATACCCCCCCCCCCCTCTATTTTCTAGCCCTCCGAGTGTAAAAAACTCCGATACCTTCTATTTCTCAGTCCTCCAATTGTTAACAACTCCCATACTCACCTTCAATGTCCCAGTCCTCCCAGTGTTAACAAACCCAATTTTCACCTTCTATTTCACAGTCCTCCCAGTTTTTACAACCCCGATACCCACCCCCCTCTATTTCCAAGTCCTCCCAGTGTTAAAAACTCCGATACCTTCTATTTCTCAGTCCTCCGATTGTTAACAACTCCAATACTCAACTTCAATCTCCCAGTCCTCCCAGTGTTAACAACCCACATGTTCACCTTCTATTTCACAGTCCTCCCAGTTTTTTTCAACCTTGATACTCATCTTCTATCTCCCAGTCCTCCCAGTGTTAACAACTCCCATACTCACCTTCTATTTCACAGTCCTCTCAGTATTTATAACCCCGATACTCACCTTCTGTTTTCTTGTCCTCCAACAGTTTACAACCCTATACTCACCTTCTATTTCCTAGTCCTCCCAGTGTTTAAAACTCCCATAATCACGCTCTATCTCCCAGTCCTCTCAGTGTTTACAACCCCCATACTCACTTCTATCTCCTAGTCCTCCCCGTGTTAACACCCCCTTACTCACCTTTTATTTCCTAGTCCTCCAGGTGTTTACAACCCCCATACTCACATTCTATAACCTAGTCTTCCCAGTGTTTACAACACACATACTCACCTTCTATTTCCTAGCCCTCCAAGTGTTTACAACTCCTATACTCACCTTTTTCCTAGTCCTCCCAGTGTTTACAACTCCTATACTCACCTTCTATTTCATATTCCTCCCCGGGTTTACACCCCCCCATACTCACCTTTTGTTTCCTAGTCCTCCCAGTGTTTACAACCCCCATACTCACCTATTTCCTAGTCTTCCCAGTGTTTACAACCCCCATACTCATCTTCTATTTCCTAGTCTTCCCAGTGATTACAACTCCGATTCTCACCTTCTATTTCCTAGTCCTCCAAGTGTTTACAACTCCCATACTCACCTTCTATTTCCTAGTCCTCCAAGTGTTTACAACTCCCATACTCACCTTCTATTTCCTTGTCTTCCCAGTGAATACAACTCCGATACTCACCTTCTATTTCCTTTTCCTCCAAGTGTTTACAACTCCCATACTCACCTTCTATTTCCTAGTCCTCCAAGTGTTTACAACTCCCATACTCACCTTCTATTTCCTAGTCTTCCCAGTGTTTATAACTCCTATACTCACCTTTTACGTAGTCTTCCCAGTGATTACAACTCCCATACTCACCTTCTATTTCCTAGTCCTCCAGGTGTTTACAACCCCCATACTCACTTTCTATTTCCTAGTCTTCCCAGTGTTTACAACTCCCATACTCACCTTCTATTTCCTAGTCTTCCCAGTGTTAACAACTCCCATACTCACCTTCGATTTCCCAGTCCTCCCAGTGTTTTCCATCCTCATCCTCTTCGTCATCACTGAATACTTCATACCAAGGCCTCTGTTTCTTTAGCTCTTCTATGGAATCCTGACATCTCTGGAATTGTGACATTAACACTTTGTCTTGCGTTCTCAAAACACCCTGAAATATATAAAAAGTGTACATCTCGAAACACCCTGAAATATTTAAAACATGTTTTTGTTCATCAGGAACCGGGGTTGCCTTCCTCTCAGAGAAATGTAAATTTCTGTGAAAACACTAGACCACTTGACCAGTTCTGTAATGTTATACACTAGATTTGTCAAATTTTATATCCAAAATTTCACTCCACAAGTATATTTGAAACCCAAAACCACAGCCTGCATTAAAACGATGCTACCAATAACGACTAAGATTTTCAACTAAACTTATAGTTGGCCCACTTGTTTATAAAGAATTCAATCAGTTATTTTATCAGGCATATGACATTAGAACTGGGACTGTTACTGAAACGAATCAAAACTAATGACTGGGAATGCCAAACATAATTGTTACAGTTTTCACAAGTTTGTGTGCGCTGGCTTAAATAAATAGATTCCTTTACAATAAGCCATTGGAACCACAAAACAAGAAAACAGTTCAAAACATTATCGTCTCATTTGTCATTGTAACTGCATTCAAGAAGAAACTGAAATTCCAGATAGATAGACGAAATAAATCTCCGCAGTTTCTAAAAGCGCAGAGTTTTGATTCAAAATCATAGAAACATTTTTACAGCTATTCATGGTATGGACAGGTGCATGACTATGTTTGAGTCCTTTACGAGGATCAGGTGGTATGTAAGGTCGAGGGAAGTCCATTGAAACTTTGAAGAATAAAAATGTTCAAGGTCAGAAAAGAAAAGTTACGTAAAATAATGACTATTTCGATCAGCGTTGAACCAAACACTTACATGCTATATATTTCTAGTTTAGTATTTTTAAAGGGAATAAAACAGACATGCACATGCTTTGTTTCTATGTTTGACAGCTCTTCTGCACGTTTTTCTTTTCTTTCAGACAATTTATAAAAACAATATTGTTGAAACTATTTATCAGTGGCAGATTTGAATTAGCTGCCGCATTCTTGTTCTGACACTCTGATAAGTTCAAGCTAAATTTAAACTTTTTATGAGCATGCAAATAGATGCAAACATTTACAAGGAAACATTTAACTAATAAAATGCTTTATATACTTTAAAACTGTGTAACTTTGTCGTTTAATAGCATATCACGATACCTTATTCCGTTATCACTGTTACGTAATGGGTCTGACGTGGGTATCCTATAATGATAGCATACGCTATGGGTTAAATAAGTAACAAATTACCAAGAAAAATAAATGAGGTAATTACTTCTTACACAGATAATGGGTGGGCCCTATTTATTTCAGCGGAAGGAACCATTATGTACTGCTACAAAGATCAAAAAGAACTTCTCATGTATCGTAAATGTTTACAACCACTCCAGAGATTTATGGCATTACAGTTGGAACAAAGCACTTCATAGTGGTTTGTATAGGAATGTCTTTTCAGTGAGTAAACAGTACTTATAACTTCACTAAGATTCTCATCGAGATCCTAAGAGTACACCACCAGATTAATTCGGCATATCTATATTTCGTATTTATAACAGCTTATTAAGTCGTGTCCAGATCGAGTTTTTAGATTTCTAGATTTCTGTCTTATCTCGTCATATTTCTTTTTTCTGTAAAAGTATCAAATCACACAACAGTTCCTTGCTTGCTTGTGAAAAAATATCCTCAAATTTAACAGGAAAAAAAAAGTAATGCCATTATACTCTAAAGTCCCACTGATCACAATCACGAGTAGAGCTTATTTTATCCAAAACGATGTTTTATCGGCGGAAATGACCTTAATTTCTATTTATCGGCGGAAATGACCTTTATTTGTACCAAATCATTTCTTTGCTTTTTAAATCAATGCCCATGTTAAATATATAGTGCAGTTTTTTTTTAATTTTATTTTGTTCTTTTTGTGATATTGCAAAGAATATAGGATAGGCTTTTTTCAGGAAGAAATTACTTCAATACGAAAGAAAACCTATGTAAGCATTGTTTTAGAGCGAACAGAACATGGCTTAACCACTATCCTATCAGTACGCTTAATTTTCTATTTGAGTAAAATCGATATGACACTAGAACCGACAACTGAAATAACTGTCAAAGACATGGCTTTCATTTTTAATCCTTAGTATAGATTTTCCTTGACGAATATAAATACAAAAGTACATAATTACGTAGTATTCAAAATATTGTCTTTCTGGTGAAATGTTAAACCGATGTCTCATGTGTCAGTGCTATATGCTTGGCATGTTAAAGAACAAGGCAGGTCCCTGTAACGCAATGCTGTCTTTATCTTGTACTATCCCCGAAAACCTAAAATAGTTTTATATTCAGATTGTCAGTCGGTACCATATGGTCGAGTGGAATTAGTTCAGTACTCACATACTGACCTTGTCATCCAGGAAATTGTTATCACCCTACAATATGTAATTAACATAAATTTGAATTTTCTATGCACGTTTTTTACTTTTACTGTAGAAACTGCATATTCTTGAAATAAAATTCCGAAAATATATCTTCATACGAGTTGGTAGGGACTTCAGCAAAAATCAAAATTGAATGAATTTTGAACAATATTGTTAAAAATGTTGTTTTTGTTAGACTCAACATCACTTAACTAGAGTAAAAATGATTGTCTGTGGAATAGTTTGTCTGTGGAATAGTTTGTCTATGGAATGGTTTGTCTGTGGAATATTTTGGAATACGTCACTGAAAAAGAAATTACATCAATAACAGTGTTTTAGAAATGTATTTACTTCAAATATATTCAAGGTAAATAAAATGTGAAAGTAGAGACAGTTCTGTAAGACGAAAAACTTGCAAGTAATCATAAAAAGTTGTTTAACGACATATATTATTATCAATGATTAAAATATAGTATAAAATATCAAGTTGTGTATCTTTTTTGAACCAGTGAACTTTGCGAAAAAAGTTCAACTGGCAATATTGTAACGCTTGGTGAATACGTAAAACATTGAAGTATGAAATAATGTTGTTTACATTATTAATCAATGGCAGGTTGAATTAGGTGCCAACACAAGTGTTGAACATTCCTGACTTACGTTTTTACGTAAACACATGGAACATTACAAGAAAACAAGCAGCTAGTAATTATTTGGTATGAAACATTTATACTTTCTCATTTCACTATTCTACTAAAATGACGTCACTTTATGAATGCATTTTTTTGGTGATAGATAAACAGTTGAAGGTAATCTGTAAGCTTTCTTTAGGTTTCATTTATTCTTGACATTTTAATGTATACCATGATCTGTCTTTTGCATGTAAACACCTTGACAATAACTTAAAGAAAGTATAAAATTCTACATTATCATATACTGTCTTCGGGATGTTATAACTACCAAGACAGTTTAGTACATGTTACATACATAATGGAAGTGCAATTTATTTCAACGGAAGAAATGCTTCCAGGATTAAAAAAATACTATATTATATCATACGTTTTTACACCCACACCAAAGTTTTCTGTTATTGCCTTTATAACAATTTAAATAAAAACAGTTTGTGTATTGGAAATCAAAGTTTAAGAAGCAAAAGCACACGCATCCCCTACGATAAATATCATTTGATCTGATTAAGATCATCTGCTTTTCAGTGATACGAGATACTTTGTTTACTGATTTCGACATATAAACCATTTACCTGTAATACAGGTTGTAGAAATCGTAACACAAATGTCTGCCAAATTCAATCCTCATACCAGATCCTCTGTAACATGGCTTATCTTATGTTTTAATACATCGCGCAATAATTGTACATTTTGACCTGACCCCTGTTACTTAATACTGCACCACGTAATTACCATGTATATATTATATCATATTATTTAGGCAAACAAAAATGATCGTATTATACGTAAATATTACACGACAACAAAGGCTTGGATTAGAGGGGGTTTAATGCCAGGTCATTCCCCGGCGGTCAGTCCATCTAACCAGTGTTCCTGGGTATCCAACCAGTTTATATAGTTTGTTACGATCTAGTGCATACCTTCCTATAATTTCAATAAATACAACCTCTGTAAACCATGTCAGTGAAACGATTCTTTGGCTCAGTGGTTAGAGTGTTGGTCTTCGATGCACTATAAGAACGGAGTTCGAATCCCGCTCTGGGTTGTGTATTCTAAAATACATTGCATCTTTCTGTTACGGACTATTATGTTCGTAAAACGTTGAACTTTTTCAACTAATTGCTCCTAATCTTATCGTAGATGTAATTTTCCACTACAGTCCTACTCAAGTGATTAAGCTATCTAAATATTACCGCAACAAAATAAAGGAACATTTAGAAATTTATTCAAGTCAGGTACTTTGTTCATTAAGACTATGAAAAACAATATGTATGCAAAACAATTTTTAAAGTAAATAAATATCCATCCTGTTGAATTTGACGGTATAAGATTAAATCACCGTTTGTGGCCTGACCTTTCATGATTTAAAAAGGCATATTCGTTAAAAGCTTTGATTCCGCTGAATTATGTAACAGCGCTGAAGAACTTGCACTGAGAAATCTGATTGGTTAATTATGATACATGCAAATGTTTGCACTGAGAAATCTGATTGGTTAATTATGATACATGCAAATATTTGATCAGCTCTTGGAATCTTTAATAATATATATTTGATTCTTAATAATGAATTTCATAATCGGATACACTCTTGTTCGGTGAAATGATAGAATGCGTGCGTTCGTGCGTGCATGCGAGCGCGTGTGTGTGTTTAAGAATTTCCACGGGGTCTTTTAATACAAAAAGATGGCAGTCCTCGACTGGAAATTGCAAGTCTTAAGTATCAGTACTGCCTATCGTTACGAGCTCAGGTTTATATTGAATATCTATCTGATGAATTATTTGTAATAAATATATGTGATAAATGAAAAATATGTGATGAAAAACTCAAATGAATATATACATGTAGTATAACTGTTTGAAGTTGAAGATCAAGACAGCCCTAAGTTTTAACCAAAATGAGATATTACTGCTACACTAAATATTGAGATATTACTGCTACACTAAATATTGAGATATTACTGCTACACTAAATATTGAGATATTACTGCTACACTAAATATTGAGATATTACTGCTACACCAAATATTGAGATATTACTGCTACACCAAATATTGAGATATTACGGCTACACCAAATATTGAGATATTACTGTTACACTAAATATTGAAATATTACTGTTACACTAAATATTGAGATATAACTGTTACACTAAAACTTGAGATATTACTGTTACACTAAATATTAAGATATTACTGTTAGACTAAATATTGGAAGACTGTTCTTGAACTCACTGCAAAAACGTTAACAGAACTAAAACAACCGTAATTATAAGTACGTCTGCTTATCTCATTGTGTTCTGCAGACAAAACCAGCCGCATGTTACCCAGTAAATATAATAACAAATACAATATAAATATACCCAGTTTCATGAGTACTGACTGTTGATTCAATTGACAGAAAATGAGTGTTTTGACTAATGACTGGTTCATAAAATAAAAACAGTTCTTTTGCAAATTATATCTGAATAATTTAATTAGTGCACTAAAAAAACTTGGTATCTTTTTTCCAGTTAATGTTCTGATATTAATGCAGTATCTCTGGATCAAGCTCAGTGCTCACATACTGTCCTTTGCATCTAGGAAATTGCTACAACCAGAAATAACAAACATTTAAAATCATTTCCACATGTATGATTTAAACTCCTAAATGGAACACTAAAATATTTATTACGAGTAAGTAGGGACTTAAGTAAAAGAGCACCGGATTCCCGATCCGAAGGTCGGTGGTTCGAATCCCACAAGAGGTGAGAGTCTCCAGTGACTTCCCGCATTCCGGCGTGAGTAAACCTAGGAAGCAGTCATAAAGAGGGATTAATATAAATTGCAAGAATTGGCTTCCCAATCGATGTAAAATAAATAAGTTTAAACTAAGAAGAAGGAAACTGAATGAATTAAAAAAAATATTGATTCAAATATTGATTTTGTTATACTTAATTGCAAGAGTGAACAGTATCATCTTTGTTACAGTTAGAATACGTCACTGGAAGAAAATGACAGTAATAACAGATTTTCAGAAATACGGTATTTCTAAAGTTGTGGAAGATCAATACAATGTGAAAGCAGTGACAGTTCTCTACAGACCTTGCAGATAATGACTAAGTGTTCGTTTAAGTGTACTGGTATCCAACAGTTACACAATAGTATTACAATCCATGTTGAGTATCAGTGAACCTTGCGAAAAAAAATCAAATGAAAATAAAAGTTATAAAGAAAATCTCCTACGCAGTGATCTCCCCTTACATTTTTCAGAAAAGATCTCTGCCACCAAAGATAAACGTAAGCTCGCAGCTGGCTATAAACACATTATGCACTTTTTAAAGAAATATCTTTTCTCTTTCTCTGTTTTGTTTTAATAAAAACGGAATAGTTTGTTGACTTACTGTCATTCATTATCACATGAAATGCCTGACAGTGATAAGTACATTGTAAGGGAGGTAACTGCTGTGTAGAGTTTGTGTATTGAAGTATGAAAAGACGTTTGATCTGATAATCAATGGCAAGATTATTATGATGTCAAACAAGCGTTCAAGACCCCGCTCTTAACATCCTAGAACACGTTTATGAGTTCAATGGGTGCGTAAACACGTAGACTATTAACAAGGAAACATACATAACATTTTCCTATTACCTACTTTCTTTTGATTTCGATATTTCACTTCAAATGACGTCATATCTGTCATAATTTACGGTGGTGGGAGGTGAAGGTCAGTTGAACAATAACTCTGGGTTTCTTTTACATTACAGTTTATTTTGCTTTATACTAAAACGCGTCTGATTTGTTGTTGTTAATAATTAGGTATCACCGATGGTACATGGTTTATTGGACACTACTAGCTGCTAGACCGGAAGGCACTCTGAAGAACTGTTACAATGATTTTTCAAGAATCTCTCATACATGTTTACAACAACAACCAATATTCATATCATTATATCAAAAGTCAATTACAACAAAACAATATTAATCGGAAATCAAAGTTCAACTAGCAAACTCACCCCACCCCTACCCTCTTCCTCTTTCACTTCAACTGTTGGCGGTGTATATCACTCAGTAAAAGGGACAGACCCTAAAAGTGTCACATAAAACTAGCGACTGAAGACTGTCTGTTGTACATTACAGGCTGTCAATACGTCTTATACTATCGTCACTTCTGTTGAAGTGTTAATAACCATCTTGTAATTGTGAAGTTTTATTCCAATGTTCTTAATGTCAATTAACTATCGCAATAACTGTAAATTAGAACGAAGAATGCATAACGCATACACTATTTTACTGTTCAGGTACCCTATGAACACACGTGTTGTAACAGGTCGGACATTTTCTTGTAGTTCGTGTATTTATCTAAAAGATCTAAATATCCAGTATCGCAGAATTTGGTGGCAAAAATACGCCCGTTTCTGATCTGACTGTATATGTATATAATTTAACAGTTCTAAAAAGTGTACATGGGTCTAGATCTTGACATTTCAAGGAATGGGTTGATAAACCGTCTGCATGTGTCAGATATTCCGATTAAAAAAGGTTTATCAGTACTAAGATACAAAAAAAGGAATTCTAATTCTGATTACAATATGTTTTGCAACAGAACTTACAGACTAGAGAGGAATATTTTACAAGCCTCGTCACTATCACAAAGGTTTGTTATCAGTTATGTTTGTTATTAAACAGACACCCAGCTAACGTATGATAAATGTTTCAGCTGCTAGAATTACACATGAAGCTGTTTTTCATTGTCAATTTCACATGTTTTTTTTTCTCGGTAAATGATTTGCAATATGTCAGAAACATTGATTGTAGAATCATCATTCTTCGTTAGTTTTTTTCTGTAGAAACGAAATGTACGTGAAACGTTCGCATGAAATTATGTACACTATGTTATATCACATACATTCTGTATTACTGGTGCTTGATCAACGATAGGCGATATGAATTTAGTAGTGTTACACCTGCGCCCTAATAACCCTGTCTCTAGGGTATGAAATATCAGAGACTAGAAATAAACCTATTTTTTCGCTGTTATTTGCTTGACTTTTTTTCTGGAAATTGAGGTAGCAGTTTATATATATTTTCATATTCATTCAGAGCAGAAGATGCGATAGGAAGTTTCTTCACATTTATTTTTTCCCAGCCTGAAAATTGATTTTTTTATTTTGTAATTTTAGGGGTAGATTCACATAAGAACAAATATCTTTTTGTTTAAAACATGACCCCCGACCTCTACGGTTCTTTTTACTGATTAACTGGTGGTTACACACCTATACGTGAATAAAAGAAGATTTACTGGTGGTTACACACCTATACGTGTATAATTAATTCAGATACTACAGAGTGCATAGGTTGAAGATTACTAAATACCAAGTAGTCATCAATTAGGTGGCAGTGAATTGCTACAGACACTAGATTTCTATAGTAGGTATTCTTCAATCAGAAGTCCGGAACTCTTACTACAGTATGGAACAGACAGTCATTATTTTCTGTCCTGTAAAAGGATCAAACGAGATGATTAGAAGTATAGAGGAAAACACAGAGTAAATACCTATATACATATGAGTTGTGTAGTAGAAAATAATAAAACTAAACTTATATACATGTATTAATTATCTGGCTGACAGTAAGACTAGCACCTATAATATTTATATATTTCTCCTACTAGAAAATTTCTTAAGCATAATCAAGGTGTTCAAAGCGAGTGCAAGGAAAACATCGTCTAGCATATGCTACTGAAAAACAAAACTGCGCAATGAACCTGGCTAAACTGAATTTCATCTTAACTGTTAGATTATCACGTATATTCAACAATAGATAGTTATCGCTTTATGATTTTGTTAATGCTTAAATGCTTTTTTCTGTTTGTACCAAATTGTTGTCTACAGCAGCTCTATAAGACTTCAGATAAACAGGTAAATGTAAGGAAATACACCTGGGGAAAAAAGGTATAGTTATGCTGTTCTGATGGAAATGCATAAACATAAATCATCCTATGTTTAACCATAAAGCCGACATTTTATTGATTACTCTGCTGAAAGTGAGACTAACGTGTGTCTACACCTCAATAAAACGTAACCCAGCAACATTTACGCGACAGCTTGTGAATATATATTTTTCTGTTTGAGACTGAAACGGATTGCTAAACAATGTATTTGTTCGTCTATTATAACACGTATGCTCACTAATGTATCCCAATCTCATAAGCATCTATTATGCTATGTAAAGCGTATAATTGTGCAGTCGCTATCTTTTTATAAGTAACAGTATCTTACGACATACGTTTTTCTAGCACATGAGAGATCTGCTAATAATAAAGAATCTAGATTCGTAGGCTACGGTCAAATACAAATCTATAGTCGCTATTCTCAATAAGTAACAGTTATTTTTACTTATAACATGACATCGACTTACATTTACTTTCTTCAAAATCAACTCTGCAAAATTCTAAGTTCATAAGTAAGTGTTAATTCAACCGCTGACACTCGTGTTGGTAGTTCAGCTCTACGGCTCAATGGCCTAGAGCCTTGTTTTTTTTAGTTTTTATGACCAAGCAGACATGGGTTCGAGTCTTTCACTTCCTTAATGCATTACATCTGTACGTTGCGAACAGAACTTCGTAAAACATGTTTGATCAAAAGCAGAAGGTTTCTTAAGCGAAAATATTCGTAAGTTGTAGCTGAACAAGTCAGACCACTTGCAAACCTTTTCTCACGTTTTATCGAGAAATCAAATCGATATGAACAATGACTTGCAAACCTAAAAAGCTTGAATTATGCATAATTATCTTGCCATAACATTTACGACATCAGATATATGAAACATATTAACAGATAAACTATTTAACTGAAAAAATTCTTTAAGAATCTGAAAAATGCCAATTCAGCTGTATAAATCATCTGTATTTTCTTAGATTTTATGAGATAAATGTAAAAATCTTGATTGTTATCATTACACTGAAAGATAAATTGCCTCTATTAAATATCTTGGATGATAAAACTATTCCAAGAGTAAAACATAATCAATGTCATTCTATTTTTAGATTAACGTTTCGCACTACTAACAATTCTGATTACGTCAATTGTACAAACAGGAATGCAATATTCGGAATTGTTCATACTTGAATAATCAGTTCTGCGAAGTAAAATTTCCATGCTCAACACACTTGTCAGTTGAGATAATTAAATCTGTTCAACCTATTGCCTAGCAGCCATAAGTATATACTGTCCAAAAGTTTCACTTCAAATGCTGCGCTGCTTTTTCTGATAAAGACATATGCAATTATATAATTTATATGTTACAGTTAAACCGATATCATACGAATCATTGGTAAGAAATAACTTTTATAATATTTAAAATATTCGATATTCTCCAATATTCTGTTTAAAACTGCACACCAAGAACCTTTATATTTCAAACCTTTAGCCTATTACAACAGCCGTGTTACATTCTCAGCTTAAAAGCCTTCAATAAATGTAACAACAAAAGGTAAACTATCATGATTATTTTTGTCGTCTGCACCTAATGTTTCTGACCGTGCTTCTGGAGTTCTGTCATTTGTAAATAAATAACTTACCAGTTCAGAACGTATCCAAGTTAATGCTTTATCAATCCTCTTTCGTCTGTCATTCCACTGTTCCCTATCATCCATGGACGTTTCGTCTGCATACTGTCGATGACTAGTCCTTCCTTCAGAGTTAGCAATATTTGGTAAACTTCTGGCTCGAAATTCCTCTTCATTAGGATATTTGTTTGAACTGAAAGCGTTTTGTGGCAATGAATTCACTGATTCCGCATCATTCATGTCAAAAGAATTTTCCCCGCGTCTTGTATATTCGCCGTCCCGTCTACTAAAATATTTCCTATCATTTCTATTGTCTAAGTTGTAATTGTTTATCCTATTATGCGATATGTTTTCACTACGACCTGAAATCGATGTGTTAATTTCTTTGTCATCGCGTATTGATTTTCCCGCTCTTTGTAAAATGTCGTCTGCTGAGGTCGCCGTGTCTCTAGTAGAGTAATGAGCGTATCGGTAAGCGTCGTCCTGGTGACCACGCGAAGCTGCCCTTGAATTATAGTTTGAATAATTATTTCTATCTGAGACTGCATTTCTTTCCAATCTATTTCGCGAAAACCTATTATGACCGCTTTCACTTGCTATGTCAGAAAAGTCGGAATCAAACTCATTTGCCTTTCTCCTCTGTCTATGCACTGGATAGCCCGAATCAGAAGCAGCATATTCTGTGTCAACTAGGTTGGCTCTTACGGAATCAACAGTGTAATCATATTTACTTAAATCATCACGAACAGTATAAGGATTTTCATCAAGCCGTTTAGATCTCATTTTCCTGTCACGTGTCCTGTCTATATTTGTTCGTCTTCTTCCAGACCCAAAACCAAAACCGAAATCATCATCGTCATCAAAGAATTTGTCTACCATATCCATAACTTCATTTTTAAAAGATCCGGCCCCGAATCCGCTGAAATCCTCAAAATCGTTACGTCGATGTGACCTAGTTCCTTCATATCTACCAGAGTCACCGATGAAGTTATCATCCCTTCCACGTGAATTTGAATAAATGTCCTCCCGTGCTCTTTGTAGTTCTCTTTCCGTAAGAATGACGTCACCAAGCAGTGTTGCTCTGCGATTCTGTCCAACAGACGAGTCTGTATGAGACCTTCCATAAGCATATGTGTCACTCTTCCTAATTGGGTGCACAATTTCGCGACCTTCATACAAATCGCCACCACTTAATGTGGAGTCAGACGAACAACTGTCTTGTCGCAAAGGTTTGTATCGTCTAATAGAATAATCGTTATCAGCATCTCTCTTTGAATCCATTTCAAAAGAATTTGTTCTCTCTTTTTGTAACTGTTTTCGTCTCTGACGCTCATTGAAGGCTTCCGCTGATGATGCTATAGAAGACGCCGTGCTATCTTGACGTGAATATGCAGAGCACAAACTACCGAGACTTCCATGACGCGAAATATTACTTATTGTTTCTTCGTACGAAGGGGGTTTTATTGAATCTCTACTTAGCCCCGATATGCCACTCAGATTAGAGGCATCACTTTCTTCTGACAATCTTCTACCTAATCTACGGTTTCCATCGAGTTCATTAGCATCGCCTCTTCCGCTGGACGACGACGTCGATTTTGACGACTTTAAACTGCTTTCTGATGATTTCTCAGTTGATTTCATTCGTTTAAGTTTTAACCCGTTTATATTTTCTTCTGATTCACATGTTCCAGAAAAGTTGCTTGAAACTGACTTATTGTCTTCTTCGTGTTTTATTTCTTTGACCCGTCCTGCAGTTTCGCTCCTTTCACTTTGAACTTTAGAGGATTTTGACAGAGAACTGCTGTCTGACTTTTTGACTATTTCTTTGCTCGAGCCTCCCCCGTATGGTAGTTGTTTTACAGTTGTTTGTTCCGACGATGTGGTCTCATTCATCGAGGACGTTAAACTATCTTGTCTTCTTTTAATGATTCTTCCGTCAGGTGTTGTTATTGTTTCATCGTTTTCGGTGCTTCTTACATTTGAATCCATATTCTGTGATGAAGAAACAGTGCCTGATAAAGAACCATCACCACTGTCAATTTTCTCCTCTTTCAAAGCTTTTGAAGTTAGCGCTTTTTCAGACGTTTTCTTTGATTCAACTTTCGAGGAGCCGTCATCTGATCGCTCGGTATTATTCATTTCCTGGTTTCTTGACAGCTGCTGGTCTACTGACATATCTGCTGCAACCCTTGTGCCGTCCTGTGATTTAGAGAGTTTAGAGTGCTCCTTGTATAAACCTTGCTCAATGGACGCTGCGTGTCTTGACGCGGCTGTAGTCTGACCTGAAACGTCAGTGGAGACGCTCTCATTACGGGATGATTTAGATGTTCTGTTCACAGACTCATAATCATCTTCTTTTGCCACCTCTTCCTCAGTTCTTTTGTTCGTTACACGTAACAGTGTCGAATTACTTTCTTGGTTTTCAAGATCTGAGCTTGAGGAAACTACAGTTCCGTCATCAGTAATGGCTTCACCCTTGGATGTCATTTGGGCAGCGGTTAAATCGGTGGCTGATGACGTCACAACATGAGCCTCGCCATGATCAGATGCTGCAAAACGTTCGCTCACATCGGATTTTGAAATTGTGATGTCATTAAAGTCCTTTGTTGTCAACGCATGAGCATCTTTCGATCCATTTGAAACTAGCTGTTGGTACTGATTACAGCCTGGTTCAGTAAATCCACTGTCTCGAGAAATATCTCTTTTAAGGCCATTGAATTTGGTTTTAGACATATTATTTTCTGTTGCTTTGTTCATATTACGCAAATTTTCAGCCTTTGCCTCTCGCGTTTGTATCACATTTTCTATTGAAGTACTGTAGCCGGTGTCAGAACCGGCTGACTCCAGACGAGACAGACCACGCTTTTTGTTCAATGAACTAGCTGATGACTCAAGAGATGATGCGCTATCCTGACGCTCAAATACTTTATTATTCGACGGCTTATGCATTTCTTTCACGGTACTAGCGCTGCACGTGCTACTTGATTCTGAAGATTCTTCCCTTTCTAATCTATTGTTTGCAGACGGTTCAGCATCAGATGCTTGCTTTTCAAAATTTTCCTGACTCGATGGCACAGACGCTTCTTCAGCGCCTCGTCTCCCTGGTCTGAAATTTTCATTTCTCTCACTGGATGAATCTTCTCGGCTCCGACTTCGTCTTGCATCGGATTCACGTTCATTTCTCACCTTTTTCTCGCGAGATTGTACTTCACAGACGCGGTGGCCTCGTAATGAACCTCTCTTCCGTGCAGCAGCATTGGAACGACTAACCGTGTGTAACGTGTCAACAACGTCACCAGGCAATGAGAAACCTTCTTGGTTCAGTATTTTGATGGCTTCTTCCATCAATGATTCTCTATGCTGAGCCTCCTCGTCCGAACTATCCATATTTCTGTAAATAATAAAACAGCATAATTTGATCTATTTTTTCTATTTCTCTCTCTCTTTACCCTTTCCTTCTGTCTTCCCTCATTTTCTTCTTAGTTTCGTTATCCATCCATCCATCCATCTATTTATTTTCATCTTAGTTTCGCCATCCATCCATCCGTCTGTCCGTCCATCCATCCAACCATCCATCCGTCCGTCCGTTCGCCTGTCTGTCTGTCTGTCTATCTATCTATCTTTTTAGTATGATAAAGAATAGTAAAAGAATGATTCACGGAAAGTTTCTCTTATTGTTGTCATTATTAACTGTGACTTCTTACATGTATGAGTCTTACAGTTCCGTCCATCAGAACTCAAAATATGGCTAATAGCTGACAGAAATAATTCTCCGTTTTCTTGGCTGTTTCTGCGCAATATTGCCATAATATATGGGTTTTATCTCTATATTCAGTCCAAATAAAATTTATGAAAGGTAAGTTTTATTTCCGCACAAAATTCCGAATATTGGGTCAGAATATTTGGTCTTTGTAGGGGTACATTAACTATGTAAGCTAAAGCCATTTGAAATGGACCTTGCACTATTTTACAGCCATGTTAACTATGCCAATTTAATAGAAGTATTTGTTGTTGTTGTTTCATACCTTCATGTTCCGTATTAACAGAGTTGTATACAGCTGAGAGCCGTTTAGTTCCAATCCTTTTTGATTTTAACTTTCATTTTTGTGCTAGCATTAAAATAACTGAAATGTTTTATCATAACACTCAAAGTCATATTTTTTCTAACGTGAAATAAATAAAATAAATCAATACTGCATTGTATGGTTCAAAAGGACATTACTGTCAAATTTTCAACATTTCTGTAAAGTTTTGAAAGTGAATACTGGGCATATATATTTGTTATAATATATTTCAGACACCGCAAGAACCAATACTTACATCGGTACATAGGATAGATTTAGCTGAGATGCTTGGATAAACAGTCCATCGAGAAATTATCAGGTGAATAAAATGGCTGACAGCCATTGCTTAGACTATAGGCATCCTGTCTTGAGATAGATATAAAAATGAAGTCCTTTGCAAGAATGTATGGTCGAGCAAGAACAAAATCAAATATTTCATAAAAGTAAAAAAATCTGTTATACAAACATATCTACTCTTCAAAACTGTCAAAATGTATTTTAATTCCCATCGAAACACTTCAGTTGATTGAACTTATAATTTTGTTGTGCCAATTTTCAGTCGTCATAATGTAAATCTGCTTCCACCGTAAGGTGCTGTATTAACAAAAACATCATGTGTGTATGCATGTTCTGTTCTGTTCCGTCCTGACCTGACCTGTTCCGTACTGTTTTCTGTTACATGAGTTTTATTAATGTACATACTCAATGACCATGACCTTGTTATCGAAACAAGACTTTCGCGAAAATGCAAATAATTATGTCCGTGACTATGTTGTTGTCAGTTTCAATCAATTCAATTAACAGAACACATCTATTTTAAGTCCTCGTAATTTTTGTTTTATGCGAAAGCAAACCAAGGTCACAGCTCATATAAAACACGGTGTGCCAGGGCCTACACTACTTAAACAGAAAAAAAACCGAATGAAACCTAAGATCTTACAGAAAAAAAAAAATATAAAAGTGGAGGGGGTGAATTTTCAACCTCCAGATAAATGACGAAACACAGGGTTAGGTTAAAGATGTAATGATTTTTTAAATTGATGAAATTTAAAATAAACGGAATGCTGAACATGAAAGAATACAGGTGAAAATTATATAAGTTATACAGACCAAAAACAAAACTGACCTTGTTGTATTTAATATATCCGTCTACAGTGAACAAATGCACGAAATATGCGCCAGTAAAATGTATATAATCTTCAGATAACAGACGTTGTATTACGTTCTTCCATTTATCTTAACTGCCACCTGACTAATTAACCAGTACTCTCGAAGACTTTCAGGTAAATATGACTGCTAACAGAAACACGTGCACTATACATTTGGCTTCAGGCTGGTGAAAGTATCTTTGTTTCTGAGATCATCCTTGTAAATAGAAGTTTTGTCTATCATCTGGAACATGAATACAGAAAAGGGGTTAAGAACAAAAGGTTTTAATTCATTTAATTTGACTTTTGTTTACAGAAAATAATAGACAGGAATAGAATAGAGTGGAAAAGAACAGAGTGGAATAGAATAGAATATATTTGAATAGAATACAACGGAATAGAATATAGTGGAATAGAAAATAGTGGAATATAATAGAATAGGGTGGAATAGAATAGAAAAGTGCCTGGAATGAAGTGGGTAAAAAAGAACAGAATATAAACTTATCATGGGTCATCATGAAGGAAAGGAAAAAAGTGATTAGATCAATATGTCTTTCATTGAGCAATTATAAAATAAAGAAGGCCTCATTTTGACTTTTGTACATACAAATGACTAACCTGAACGTTATGTTGAAAACAATACTTTTGTGTTCCTGTTTAGCAAAATCCTCCTTTTTTCTGAAGTATGTTGAGATGAAAGTTTACTTTTCTTTTTCTAAATTTCTTTCTTTATTTAGTTTTTAGATCTGTACTAAATTTGGCGGTTTTAATACTCGTTTCCCAGTCAGTAATTTCATATGCGTTCATATATTAAAACATTCTGATCAATGTGTCATTCCTTATCTAAACCATACAGACCCAGTCAGAGCGCCACTGCTATTAACCCGAGAACTTTCTAAAACTCAAAAAAAAAAACATTTTAATAAAAGCAACATTTCTCTACAGTGTGTTGTTTTAATCAAGGGAAGTTGTACGGGCCATATTAACCTGTCAAAGAGAATCTTTTTACTTCTACGAAAAGGCAAATACCACAAGAAACTTGGAACCTGATTGTCGCAAAATAGTTTTGAGTTAATGCTGTCTGATTCAAAGACCCTTCTTTATCCATATGTTAATTCAGATGCTGTTATTGACTGAACAATGATTATATATGATAGTTATGAAGTGTAGAATACACTGATATACACACGCTTAGAAATGTGTATCATATAAAAATGTAAAGTACATTATACATACAGTCTTGATATTTTATCTTTGAATATGATGTAATAAACACCATATGGACGTAATATTGAGAGAGGCAAAAACTGCAAATGTGTCAAGGTAACACACAGGACTTCTAATCCAGGGATCGAGATTTCGATCCCCCGCCTCCACCCCCCACTGATAATACCTCTTTTTCTTCCCAATAAGGTTATGGCCCATGTAGTGTTGCTATACACTGAGCGTGTAGAAGAACCATGGTTGTCTCTGGAATTGAATGTTTTTTATGTATCGACACAATCTAAAATAACTAAACTCGTCAGGAGAAACGTTCATATCGGGAAATGGTACCGTCAGGAGAAACGTTCATATCGGGAAATGGTACCGTCAGGAGAAACGTTCATATCGGGAAATGGTACCGTCAGGGGAAACGTTCATATAAAGAAATGGTACCGTCAGGGGAAACGTTCATATAAAGAAATGGTACCGTCAGGAGAAACGTTCATATCGGGAAATGGTACCGTCAGGAGAAACGTTCATATCGGGAAATGGTACCGTCAGGAGAAACGTTCATATCGGGAAATGGTACCGTCAGGGGAAACGTTCATATAAAGAAATGGTACCGTCAGGGGAAACGTTCATATAAAGAAATGGTACCGTCAGGAAAAACGTTCATATCGAGAAATGGTACCGTCAGGAAAAAAAATAAAATAGATATATTGAAAAGACACGTAGAAAGAAAGAACACAACAAGCCTGGTCTGGTATAACATGCAGACTTGGCAATATAACAACATTCTAGGTGAAAGCAACATACACACTGTTACCTGTCATTCAAGGCAGAAAAACTGAAGCAGAAAACAGCAAACAAATGTTCACTTTCAATATAGACTCGCTCTGGTAATCCTGTCTTCTCTTTTACACTTAGCACAATTTCGAAACAAGCTTTGAACCAAACTGTTTCAGAAAGGTTTTTTTGTCGATTCTTTATAACCATATAGTCGTATACAAATGGAGTCCATTAGTAAATATTGTCTCCCTTTTTTCTTCAATTTTTTGAACTTTTTTTTCTCTCCTACTTTTCAAATGAATGTTGCATGATGAAAACTACATTTATAGGACATTAACTTTATACAAAAAAAAAATAATTTAAATTATGAAATAGAATTTCCTTTATCTTCATTGTAAAATTAATACAAATAATATTCTGATAATTGATTTACACGCTTGTAAGTTGATTTTTGTTTTGCTGCCGAAATACTTCAGATTTTATAACTGGTGCTCGCATTATCAGAACAGAACAGAACAGGAATTTTATTTACAAAAAAAGAGAAAAAGAAAAAAAAGAGACTTGAATAATAGCAGAACCGTTATCAGAAAGATTATATAAAATCGACAGTTATATGCACCTTTTCTCGCTAAGTGCCATCATTAATAAAATGTTAAGTGAGAAACTTAAAACATTTAGATTTTTAAAGGTACCTTTTTCCGCAAAGAAGAAAAAGAAATGAAAAAGTGTCTTTGAAAATTAAGTACGAATGTAGAATATATTATGATATTAAAGCTATGAAATGAAAAATGAGTAAAAAATATTAAAATGTCTTGGCGTCAAGGTAGGGGTAGAACGCCGTACTCCCGCTTGTCTCAGTTTCAAATTTCTGACGGATGAATCATGCTTTTCATAGATGAGGATCGAACACTTCCGATACGAGTACAGGTTTCGACACAGGAAGTATAAAGCGGGAAATATGTTTCGTAATCGATGTAAAATTAAGGTAAGTTAAATCTACATCACGAGCTTTTGTTATTTTTTTGTTTTGTTTTTTCAGCAGACAGAAACTCTGTTTTCTTTTGCTGATCTTAAACCCAGTGGCAACAAGCATGAAAAAAAAGAGTTTGTATATACAATGACTCAATGGCCGCCAACTCATTCGTAGAGATATTCCAGATATTTAGATCTGTATTCTAAATATTCTCTATCGATAAAGCGACTTATATGTTAATCGCGTGTACGATTGCATAACTTCAGTTTATAAGTTAATTAAGTGTAATAAAAACCTGTGAAGAAGTTCTTCCTTGGCATATCGCAGAAGGTAAAATGTGTGTGCGATTCAAAGGTAGCAACTTCTTCTTTTTAACTCATTATACCTTTCAGCACTGTTTCTAACTCTTTTTCATTAACTCTTAATATGTGTTCATATTGAATTTGAACAGCAATTTCGTACGTAGTTTAATTTCTCTTTTTTTCATTGATTCTATCTTAGTACTATTTAAAGCCAATGGTCCACTGTATCCAGCTGACTAAATAGTTTGCGAGGGCATCACATCGTGTAGGATATTGAATACCTGCTGTTGATTTTAGAATGCTAGCTTTCTGTGTAGGCCGATTTCATTTTTTTAAAAAAAGACATGTGTGACAGAAACAATAAAGAAACAGTGTTTGAGTGACTTTAAGTCATCAAATAAATACACAAACAAAAGTAAAACGTTGACGTTCCGAATCACCCACGCACTCTCGATCACACTCTCACAAGCAGAGCAGTGTACTTTTATCGTAATTCAATTTGTAAAATAATCATTCCAGAATTTTAGTTTAAAAGAACAAGAAAATACGAAAGGACGATATACAGAAGAGATTTAAAATTTATCGCATAAAGCTCATATGGTGTCCTAAGCCTTTTGGGTGAAATACACACACAATATTAGAGACAGGTCAGTGGCCATGACACATATACCTCTGCTCTGATATCAATAGTTAGTGTACAAAACTATTTTGGCATTGCAATTTTAGTCAAACGGTTTCAAGTAGCCGTTATTTCAACGCAAGATCTTGTTACGGAGTACAACGTTCGGAAAATATGAAAAAAAAACAATCATATGTCCTCGTTTACGGGGAGCGGGGGAGGGGCTTAGCTATCTGAGATCTTGGAATTTAATGAAATAATGGCTTTGGCCAGAAAAATGTGATGTTGTGGAGGAGGAGAACGATGACTATGGTGCTGAAGGGGAGAAATACAAAGTAAGTAGCATTAGTTGTAATATAAGACTAGATATTTAAGAAATATGTGTATTCCAGTCGGAAAGCTGTATCCGAAAAATGGAACATATTGAAGCGTAGAGCTTCACTGGAACTCAAGCCGTTGGGAGCCCTTTTAAGTTGAAAAGCTGATCCATAGGACTCAACAAGGAGATTTATTAGTCCTACAGCACAAACAAGCTAAAGTTAGCATTGTAAAAGATGTATCATAATATTTACGTACTCGCATAAGTCGAATACTATTCTTTTCAATGCAAGATCGTGTGCAGAAAAAAGAAATAGACTTTTATAAAGCTGTAGAATATTAATATAATGAAGAAAAAATATAGGCATGAATTTAGATTTTCTTTTTCCCACAAAAGAAGTTTTTTCTTTAACAGACACCGTTTTACCTTTAACATTAATTGTTACATTTTGTATGTAATAGTACTTTGTGGTGTAGTACTCTATTTCTCAACTTGTCTTTCTTCCAAAAATACCATTTAGGTTTCCTAACCTATATCATGCCATATACCACCAACCTCCTCCAACAAACTCGTCAATTAATCAGTATTTTAGTTTGCAATAAAGTATTTTCTTCTCAAAATTAGTTTAGTCATGTTATTAAAACTTCAAATAAAGATGTCAAACCTGAATCAATGTCCAACCTCCATTAGTCATGGTCGAAGTAGACAAGAAATCTACCGTCATCTACCGCCAATATCCCTTAAAGTCTGGGGGAGGCTGTTCCACAGAACAATCGCATTATAAGCAAAGGAACTTTTACCAAAACTGTCACCTTGGGTAATGAGTATCACTGTCCAGTATCACTGACGTAAAATTTGAACTTGACACTTGTGAAGGAACAGCAGTCACTCTTGACCTTGTACAGCGATCATGCACCGAAGTAAGGGGAATGAAATATTCACATAGATAATAGGGGTTAGTCCTAACTTGATTTTACGTACGTGACCTAGAGTTATCTGATCAACTCTCTTTGATACTGGTAACCAGTTTAAGGATATGAAATGATCAATACCAATATGTGACCTGTTATCCAAATTCATATCAAAATGAATAAGTTTGTTCTGTGTAGTTTGAAGCCTGTTCTTCCAATTATTGTTTTTGTAGTGACATGGTGTGTGATCACTTATGTTATTACAATTTTAGATCCCAAGTTTTGCCTTTAAAGGCATGCATGTTGTGTCAAAATAACATGACTTATCTGTAAAATGAGGCACGTGTATAAAGTTATTACACATTTTGTGATTCATCAGAAACAGTTATGCATATTATAAAAGTTTGAGCTGTCTTTAAAGAGCTGTAATTTTATTGCTACAAATTGTCTTGAAATTCAAAAGAATTTGAAATAAGATTATTAAAAAATCTAAGTGTTGCAGTTTTTCTTAGGAGAGACATAATCTTAAACACTCCATCCTACTGATCCCACATTGTGTTCCCCTTTCCAAAAGAGGAAAACAGAAACATGCTGTAAAAACAACAGTAATTATTATATAAAGCTGATGCACATTCCTTTACAGAGATAACTGTAATAAAACGAAATGTGCTCAAGGTCTCCATATAAAAAGGGGTAAATCACGGCTAGTAATAAGTATCTGTGAAAGCTGATAAGCCTCGGATGAACAAAAATGTTAATGAAATTTGTATTTGTTTCAATGACATTTTTTTTAATTTTATGCTCGAAGGCAATAATCTGGGTGACACCAGTGATCTGCCAGCTATAATCTGGGTGACACTAGTGATCTACCACAGCTATAATCTGGGTGACACCAGTGATCTGCCAGCTATAATCTGGGTGACACCAGTGATCTACCTGCAATAATCTGGGTGACACCAGTGATCTACCACAGCTATAATCTGGGTGACACCAGTGATCTGCCAGCTATAATCTGGGTGACACCAGTGATCTACCTGCAATAATTTGGGTGACACCAGTGATCTACCTGCAAAAATCTGGGTGACACCAGTGATCTACCTGCAATAATCTGGGTGACACCAGTGATCTACCACAGCTATAATCTGGGTGACACCAGTGATCTGCCAGCTATAATCTGGGTGACACCAGTGATCTACCTGCAATAATTTGGGTGACACCAGTGATCTACCTGCAAAAATCTGGGTGACACCAGTGATCTACCTGCAATAATCTGGGTGACACCAGTGATCTACCTGCAATAATCTGGGTGACACCAGTGACCTACCACAGCAATAATCTGGGTGACACCAGTGATCTGCCAGCTATAATCTGGGTCACACCAGTGATCTGCCAGCTATAATCTGGGTCACACCAGTGAACTACCAGCTATAATCTGGGTGACACCAGTGATCTGCCAGCTATAATCTGGGTGAAACCAGTGATCTGCCAGCTATAATCTGGGTGACACTAGTGATCTGCCAGCTATAATCTGGGTCACACCAGTGATCTGCCAGCTATAATCTGGGTCACACCAGTGAACTACCAGCTATAATCTGGGTGACACCAGTGATCTGCCAGCTATGATCTGGGTGACACCAGTGATCTGCCAGCTATAATCTGGGTGACACCAGTGAACTACAAGCTATAATCTGGGTGACAACAGTGATCTACCAGCTATAATCTGGGTGACACCAGTGAACTACCAGCTATAATCTGGGTGAAACCAGTGATCTACCACAGCAATAATCTGGGTGACACCAGTGATTTACCACAGCAATAATCTGGGTGACAGCAGTGAACTACCAGCAATAATCTGGGTGACACCAGTGACATACCAGCAATAATCTGGGTGAAACCAGTGATCTACCACAGCAATAATCTGGGTGACACCAGTGATCTACCACAGCAATAATCTGGGTGACAGCAGTGAACTACCAGCAATAATCTGGGTGACACCAGTGAACTACCACAGCAATAATCTGGGGGACACCAGTGATCTACCACAGCAATAATTTGGGTGACACCAGTGATCTACCTGCAAAAATCTGGGTGACACCAGTGATCTACCTGCAATAATCTGGGTGACACCAGTGATCTACCAGCAATAATCTGGGTGACACCAGTGACCTACCACAACAATAATCTTGGTGACACCAGTGATCTGCCAGCTATAATCTGGGTCACACCAGTGAACTACCAGCTATAATCTGGGTGACACCAGTGATCTGCCAGCTATAATCTGGGTGAAACCAGTGATCTGCCAGCTATAATCTGGGTGACACCAGTGAACTACAAGCTATAATCTGGGTGACACCAGTGATCTGCCAGCTATAATCTGGGTCACACCAGTGAACTACCAGCTATAATCTGGGTGACACCAGTGATCTGCCAGCTATAATCTGGGTGAAACCAGTGATCTGCCAGCTATAATCTGGGTGACACCAGTGACATATGAGCAATAATCTGGGTGAAACCAGTGATCTACCACAGCAATAATCTGGGTGACACCAGTGATCTACCACAGCAATAATCTGGGTGACAGCAGTGAACTACCAGCAATAATCTGGGTGACACCAGTGAACTACCACAGCAATAATCTGGGGGACACCAGTGATCTACCACAGCAATAATCTGGGTGACATCAGTGATCTACCACAGCAATAATCTGGGTGACACCAGTGACCTACCACAACAATAATCTTGGTGAGACCAGTGAACTACCAGCAATAATCTGGGTGACACAAGTGATCTACCACAGCAATAATCTGGGTGACACCAGTGAACTAACACAGCAATAATCTGGGTGTCACCAGTGAACTAACACAGCAATAATTTGGGTGACACCAGTGTTCTAACACAGCAATAATCTGGGTGACACCAGTGATCTAACACAGCAATAATCTGGGTGACACCAGTGATCTACCACAGCAATAATCTGGGTGACACCAGTGATCTACCACAGCAATAATCTGGGTGACACCAGTGATCTAACAGCAATAATCTGGGTGACACCAGTGATCTACCACAGCAATAATCTGGGTGACACCAGTGATCTAACACAGCAATAATCTGGGTGACACCAGTGATCTACCACAGCAATAATCTGGGTGACACCAGTGATCTAACACAGCAATAATCTTGGTGACACCAGTGATCTTACACAGCAATAATCTGGGTGACACCAGTGATCTACCACAGCAATAATCTGGGTGACACCAGTGATCTACCACAGCAATTATCTGGGTGACACCAGTGATCTAACACAGCAATAATCTGGGTGACACCAGTGATCTACCACAGCAATAATCTGGGTGACACCAGTGATCTAACACAGCAATAATCTGGGTGACATTAGTGATCTGACACAGCAATAATCTGGGTGACACCAGTGAACTACCAGCAATAATCTGGGTGACACCAGTGAACTACCACAGCAATAATCCGGGTGACACCAGTGAACTACCACAGCAATAATCTGGGTGACACCATTGAACTACCAGCAATAATCTGGGTGACACCAGTGAACTTTTACAGCAATAATCTGGGTGACACCAGTGAACTACCACAGCAATAATCTGGGTGACACCAGTGAACTACCAGCAATAATCTGGGTGACACCAGTGAACTACCACAGCAATAATCTGGGTGACACCAGTGAACTACCACAGCAATAATCTGGGTGACACCAGTGAACTACCAGCAATAATCTGGGTGACACCAGTGATCTGCCACAGCAATAATCTGGGTGACACCAGTGAACTACCAGTAATAATCTGGGTGACACCAGTGAACTACCAGCAATAATCTTGGTGACACTAGTGATATACCAAAGCAATAATTAGTATTCGAGTAAAATGTAAGAAAAATATTACGTTAAGAACCAAAAACAAATAGATTTGAGTTTTCTGTATTTGTTTTTAGTTTTCTATTATTACACACATTTTTCGGAGTTTTCTGTGTTTAAATTTTAAAGTTCTGTAAAATATGTGGATTTGTTATTTGTGGAGCAAAATACTGGATACTCAAAGACTGTAAGATAAGGGGGAAATAAGTCCTGAACAGTTAACATAATACATTTTTGTGAACTTTTGCTCTGGGTATATGAAAATACTAACCACTGTAATAGTTTTAAAGCACTGAGAAAATGAGATGAATATCAAAATCATTATAACTTTGGATAGTTTGATATGTTCTACAAACCTCTTCGAACGCTTTCTATAGTTGAGAAAAAAGAAACGTTTTGTTGCAAGTTTCTGAAGTTGTTGCACCTGTACTTCAAGAGATTGAACTTTATCTTTGAGTTCCTTGTGATGAGCATCTGTGTTATTCGTGCACGTGCAGCTGTCTCGTCCAAAAATTAACTCAGTGAAAGCAAGTACCATGAGACATATACTAAATGGCGTTTGGTTCATTGTAAGCCCTTATGAATATTGGTTCTGAAAATAATTGAAAAAAAAAACAACAAACAACGAAGTAATGTTTTACAAACTTTCTTATATATCTTGTAATGCAACTATATAAAATTTGCATATCGTTTACACTACTAAAAGTTTTCATAAACTGTTTTGAACTCTGTATGTGCAGAATTTAAGTTAAACCGTACGAAGATATTAAATCTGCTATTTACGCTTTTCTGACAACTGATTTCAGACTAACGAAACATTAAGTATTGTATCATATTGACAATTTCAAATGGTACTTACCTAAATATGCTCACATACATTCACAGAGGATACTAAATGTTTGATAGACTTCTTGTGAGCTCTGAAGGACTGAAACTTCATACCATTATTTTATTTTGTTTGTGCCATGAGGCCCGTACACTAAAGTTGACTTTTCTGTATTTTAAAAAAATAATATCCGAAGTTTTACTGAATGTCCCTATTTGAAAACTATCGGGAGTCAAGAACTCGTCAAAATTCTAAGTTGGATATAATCCGCAGAATAGACTACCATTAGCTTAAACAATCTATACACACACTGAAAAGAAAGACAACGATGAATACTGCAGAAGATTTATTGATAGCAACACAACTATTATATTATGATAGATGATAGGGGCTTATTACAAACATTGTTCAAAAATACTTTTGAGGATTTTTAAGTCCGAGCCTCTTTCTTTAAACGATATTGTTTTCTTCCTTGTAAGATGTTCACACAAACTTTAAGGAAAATAGATTCAACTTTGACAGTATACAGTATGAAATTTTCCTTCTCTTCTCTAGAAAAAAAAGCAGGCAGGACATATTTTAGTTGGGTTTTTTTTGGACTTAAGTAAAACACAAACCTTGATCCCCATTTTTAAAGATGTATTTTGTTACAGAGCTGTGATTTAGAAGAACATTGATCATTTATCTCCTTTTCGTCACCACTTCTTTGTTGCTGGTGGGCTTAAGTATATATCTTAATTACGGAAGAAATCGTTCTGCATCCTACATTCTTTTGACCCAAAGATCTGTGATAAGTTACAACCATGAAAACTCCCTGAATAACTTCACTCAATATTATGAGTATTTTTTAACTAAGTATTTGATTTTAACTGTCTGTGTGTATTACGTCTATCAATACCCATCTACAGACGTAATATCACCCTTTGCAACATTTCGCAATTATCAAAAAATGGTTGGTTTCTTCATCATATTCTATAGCGTGACGAACAGTATATATTTAGATTTTTCTTGAGGCCCCATCTGGGTGACCCCGTTTATTTTCCCCGTTAATGGTTAGGTAGGGGTCGGGGAACAGCAGACATTTTCATCCTAGTATAGAAAATAACGATTAAGAACATAAATGTTCAACAAGTGACCAAAAACCTTTGAGTTTTTCATTTTTGGACGTTTTATCTATAATTGTAGAGGAAAGTTTCAAACTGTATATAAACATATATTTAGAATTTCTATTTGCGTTTACCGTCACATGACTAATCACATTTACTCACCGTGCACGCGCTCACATTATATCCGTATCTGGCCAAAAACCACAGGCATTCGTTTCATGGATAAATACCGCAAACCACAAGATACAAAAGTTCACAAGAATGAATCTCAGTGTCACTTTACTTTACGTCAAACATGATTTAAATTGTCCCTCCAAACATCGCTTTCAAAGTGTTGCCATAATATTGAAAATGAAAGTATAGCTGATTCGAGTTTTTGCACAAGATCCGTTACAAAATCATGTAAAGGCCATTAAAGACTTCAGCTTATTTGTACAATTAATCTGACACTTGATTGAGATGCTTAGACTGAGGTTGTCCAACAATTTAATATCTAATTTCTATTTATTGCGTAAGAGACCGGAAGTGGTGTCACGAAGAGTTTTGTAACAAACGTTCTTGGAGAGAAATCAGAGGTGCGGTGGAAAAAATGGTTTTAATTTTCATAGAGTTTTGATTGCTATATTTAAGAAAATAAAAGAGACAGTAAGATTTACACTCCATGTGTTAGCTTAAATACAGAAAATCTGTTTGAAGTAAAGTGACCCTCAGATTCATTCTTGTGAACTTTCGTACTATGTTTGTTATATAGTGGTTCGGAACATGTATCCATGAAAAGAATGCCTGTTAAGACGCTATACTGCGGAACATTTCACGTGGTACAGAAAGCACCTGCTACGGGGATACCGTATTTTGTATTTAACCGGAATTCTCCAGGTGTTTTCCCGTGCAATCTGACCAAAAAGGGCCGAATATTTTGGTTAGAAAACAAAGACTTCGTCATCAGTAACGAGGAAGAGTAGATAATATCATTTTTTGTTAATTCTACCACTCGAGTGCAAACGAGCTGCTTTAAAGCGTCAATGATTTCATATATAAGATAATTTCAGAAATAGTAGCCCCCCAAAAATATTTGCTGTTTTCGCTTTAGTTTTTTACTAGCTGGCAAACTACATTACGTAAACTTCTCCCCAGCCAATAAAATATTTCATAACAAAAGCAACAACAGAGTCCCAGAAAGCATTCAAAGAATATTAATGTAAAACGGACATTATTTTCTTTATGACGAGACGTTAAACTCAGGTCCCATTATCGTTGCTGTACTTTGAGAATGTATCAGAATTAGGTTCGCCTCTGGAATGGGATTCGTTTTGTATCACTATTTCTACAACCTACAGTAGCTAAACTCGGTTCCGACAAAATATTCACTCATTTAGCAGCCGGTTCCGACAAAATATTCACTCATTTAGCAGCCGGTTCCGACAAAATATTCACTCATTTAGATATGAATTAGTTCAACATTGAATAATGAAGAATATTTTTAAGGCAAGTCACTAAGAATATCTTTTACTATACAAACTTATCAGTTTAAAATAAAACTATGGTTTATACAATGTAAATTGGCTAGAAACGAAACAGTAGAAATTCATATTTTATAGAATATAAATGAAGACACTAAAGAATACTAGTAAAATCATGCATTACGAATTAGTCTTATATTACAATACAAATAACAATGTAAACAAGACACAAGATCGGCAATCTGTTGTTACACTTTAAAATGTAACTTAACATTTCTTGTTTTCAGAACAGACATGTTTCTCTGAAGTAGAAATTCTCTTAATGAATTAAGAATTATGAAAATTGTCTTTATATGCAAGATGAAATAAGAAATCTTATATTGACATTGAGCATTGCGTTTAACATCTAAAGACTAATTCAAATCTATTTCTAAATAAGTTCCTTTTTCGCTGAAAAGATACACATAACAAAACAGTGCAGATATAATTTGTATGAATTTAGCTAACCCTCCAGAGTGCAAAATCGTCAGGTAAAGCGTGACGTCATATACTGCATATGACATTACTATGTATCTCGCCTTTTCATCTTGTAATGAGCGATATCATAATAGCATACGGCATACCGACTGACGTGTATGTACATGTTTTGTAGTTCAGTAAAATTCAGTATAAAATGAAAATGTATTCTGCTGATCTCACTCGGAACTCTTCACCTTGTGTGATCAGAAAAGAGTGTACCAAAGACGCAACAAATTCAAAATATCTGGAGTACCAGATCAACACACTTTTATAATACTCCGCTTATCTACAAAATGTTTTAAACCACTAAATCAATTGTTTGTATTTCTTGTGTTAGAACTAAACAACAAATTGTTCCAAGCATTAAAGTTATAAAGGCTGTTGAGAGAACAAGATATATTCTATCTAAATATCTAGATATCTTAATACCTCGTACCATCGAAGGTTTTTTGGTCATACATCTTTATACAACTATTTGTACTGTTAAATCTGTTTCCGTGTCTTGAAGTTCTACTCGAGTTGTTTCTTATATTTTGAATCTTTTGAATTCCAGGTAACACAGACAGACAAGACAAGCCCTGTTATTTAGTCCAAGTATAAGATAAACAACACGGGTTACATGTGATAAAAAAGGACAAATTGATACGTACTGGCATAAAAATAGCAAAAGCACGATTAGGTTTAAATATTGATTAAATTTATCTAATTTCTAACAGGATTTGGGGAAAAGAACATTATTTCTAATTAATTAGCCATTTTATGTACTTTCCAACGGAAAAAAAAACACGTGAAACGTCGAACTTGCACGGATGAAGGGAAAGCAAAGAAATCTGGTTTATAATGAAAATAAAATTTTATGCCATAAAAATATAACAATTCTCGAAAAACATATAAAGTTGAAAAATAAAACGTCCCATACATAAAGGAACAACACAACAATATGAATACATAGAGGATATTCAATTTTTTTCTATAAATACGGGATTTATTTTCATTGAGTGGTATGAAAATAAATATTTCACGAGTGGCGTTAGCCACGAGTGAAATATGATAATTTTCATACCACGAGATGAAAATGAATCCCGTATTTAATGAAAAAACTTGATTTTTCTGTTTATTATATACTTTTCTCTTTTTTGACCTTAAGATTCGAAAGAATTCCCCTTTAATTTAGTGTATTGGCTGAATTTAGAAAAAAGTAGTCCGGCAAGACACCAGTGAAAATACGGAAAATATGTTTCACTGCAGTGAAAAATAAATTTTTTACAGTGAAAATACGGAAAATGAAAATACGCAATTTATTTCATCAATATTTCTCAATATTTCATTTATAAGTATATAATAAAATATAATAATGTGCATACATTGACTCATAAAGGGTACAGTTAACGAGAGGAAATAAAATATAAGCAGATATTATGATTTATGGTATAAGAACAGTTAACTATAGGAAATTAAAAAAAAAGAAACAGAAATTTAAAAATAGTCATCATAGAAGAGGAAGTGATTAAAACTATGTACAAGTCGCAAAGGTACAAATAAATCATTAATTTCAATTAATTTTCCATTTAAATAATACAAGTGTAATAATTACACTACTGATAGAAAATACAAATTCTTTGTTAATGAGATATGGTAAGCTAATGATAATAAATGAAAAAAAAACAAAAAAAAAAACAAAGGAGAAAGAGAACGAAAGCAGATGTTTTTTTCCCAAATCAAATACTGTATAAGACAATAAATCATTTTCGTAGCAGTCAAAACAAATGTGACGGATAGATAAAGCCGAATATTACGACGTTACTCCCCTTTATTTTCTTCACGATCTTGAAATATGCTCATGATATTAAGGCCCTGGGACATTTCAGCGTAACGAAAACACTTAGAGGTGATGTAAGTGCTTATATTGCTGGTTTTGAAAAGTATATTAAGAGAAAAGAGCCAACAAAAACAAAAGCAGCACCTATGCAAATAGTAAGAAGCGGTTATCCCATGTAACGAATTGCCATAGATATATTGGGTGAATTACCTATCACAGAAAATGGTAATAAATATATTCTGGTGATAGCCGACTACTTCACTAAATGGACGGAATGTTTCGCATGGCTAACATGGAGGCAGAAACTGGTGCAAAGGTATTAGTAGAAGAAGTAGTAACGAGATTCGGTGTACCGCGCATCATACATAGTGATCAGGGGATACAGTTTGAAAGTCGATTGTTCAGTGAAATATGTCAAATGTTGCAAATAGAAAAGACGAGAACCGACACCATACCACGCTCAATCAGATGGAATGGTTGAACGTTTCAATAAGACTTGTATTGCAATGCTAAGTACAGTTGTACAAGAAAATTAAAAAGATTGGGACAAGTTTATACCTTTTGTCATGATGGCGTATTGGTCTCCCGAACATGAAACTACAGGTTCTACTCTGAACATGTTACTGTTAGGAGGAGAAGTTGCAACACCACTTGACATCATGTATGAAATTCCGCCTTCCATAAAGCCTATCCCACACAATCAGTATGTATACTCTCCGGTAAGAAAGGTAGGTACTTCATCTAAATTAACCCCGTACTGTAGTGAACCATATCAGATAAGTCAAAAGATATCTGACGTACTATATAAGTTTAAGTACGGGCAATATTATAAAAATAACACATGTCTCTCAGGGTAATAATGCATATAAGCAACCCGAGAACTGAAATAACACCCGAGGCGGAGCCTGAGAGACATGTGTTATTTTTTTGTTATACCTAACCAACACTTTAATGTAATTTTTTCACCGCCATTTTATCATCAATTGTCGCTTGGTAAGTCTGTGTTATCAAGACGTTTGGTCAGCTAGTCTAAATCGCAAGACGCTTTTTACACTGTAGTGCACATTGCAAACCTCTCAGACACGCAGAGCAGAGCGGTCAGGGGAGAGAACTAGAACATTACGTTTTCTTAAGTCTATATAGATTACTCGCCCCTTGGGAATATTGCAAAAAAATTGACTGGGTGATATTCATTTCCAAGATGATAGATCAAAATAACACCATGTGACGTCACATTAGGCTATATAGTAAAAAGTTTAAGTGAGGTATAATAATCACAGATAGTTCATTGAAAAAGATTAAGAAAAGCTCGAAAACAGTTGCTGACAGGTGAGTTTAAAGGCAGTAAATTTACTAGCAGTTCTAAAGATAAGAGGTTGATACACAAACTGGTGATGAAGCTGAAATTGACGGAAATGAGACGGACAGAACTGATAAATGTCAACATGAAGGTAATTTAAAGAAACGCTCTATAAAGAAACCAGTTTGGATGAAAGACTATATTTGCTTTTGTTTCAGATCGAAGATGTCAAACTGTAAGCTGACGAGTAATTTGCATTCCCAGCGCCCAATAAGAAGGCTATTAAACAAGGTGATTCTTACCAAGAGCATCTGTTGAAATGTGCTAAGACAAGGATAGAGTATCATATGCGACATGGCATTCAAGAAAACATTATATTTAAATAAACACATGAAAATGAAAAATCAACATCATAGTGCAGCTGCAAAAATTATAAATTCCTAGTCCTGTGCTGAAAACGAAGGAAAAATAGCATGCGGTTAGTACAGGTAAAACAGAAACAATATCAGTTTAAAGACAGTCTGGTAGTGACTGGGATTCTGATCCAAATATTGAGTTATGGGAAGCAGCAGAGGACGAAGTTTCGGATATCTTCTTACAAGAAAAGGACGACCTCCTGGTTGGTAGAATTATACGAAAACCAGCAATGCCAGATAGAGTATTTACTCCAAAAAGGATGGACAGTAGCCCTGATAAAAACAATAAAGGAACTAGGACCCTGAACCAGAGGTTTAAAAGCTAAAACGAGTAACTAACGAAAAACCTCACGAGTGAGACTGATAATAAAGATAATAAAAATAATTCTTCTGATATTGCTCAGATAAAAGAGACTGTTGGTAAAGCTTCAGGTCCTCTTTTTATTCAAGCTGACAGAGGAATATAAGTAGACTCTTTTCCTGAAACAAATGAAACTGATAGGTCTTCGTGCACACATTGTGATAAAGTATTTCAGGAGAATGTTGTTCTTGCCTTTCATGCAGGCTTGCAATTTTTAAGTGAAATATTTGTGGTAATACGTTTGAGGGTCGATACGCTTTTTACTCTCATATTGTCAGAGGACACAAAATATTTAGACAGCAGTAAAATACATTGCAAAGAAATGTACGACAGTGTAGAATTTTGTTTTGTTTTGTTTTGTTTTTAGTTTATGTTTCGTCAACTATCCGAATATTTTGAAAAATGAATGATTTTTGTCCTTCCTTAGCTTACCATGCAGGGATGCATAAAATCAGAGGCGTGGATAATGTGACGGATAGATAAAGCGGAATATTATAAAAGTTAATTTTATTCGCGCCATTTGCCCTGCGGCTTGATTGATGTTCTCACATTCGTTACAGCTCGAAGTGGAGGTGGATATTGACACAGAAGTGAAAATGTTGATAATATAACAGTGTCGGATTTTTACAATCCACGGAATTTCTATGCTGTGCTCATGTAAGAGGATTCTTCTGTTGTCAAATGGCGTTGTAGAAAAATCCTAAAGCCTCCAGTGAGGACTGAACCCGGGTTTTCTGGGTGACAGTGGAACACTCTAACCACGTCGCTAAATAGCTAGCATAACAACAAGGCTGTTGGAAGTCGCCTAATGTCACTACACTTTTCCCTTCTTTAACATTTTTAGAGGTAAACATCAACTCTACGGGTTCCTACAGAGTAAAACCCTTATCTCAATCCCTCACATAGGCAAGCTCTGCCTGCTCTCCTAACCGGTGGCCTGAACCCGAACACCGAATTATCCTCGTCGCCAATGTAGAATTTTTAACACTACAGAAAAATAGTCCATCCTATAGATACTATCGTCTTCTGCTCCTGATGAAATACAACTTCATTCCGTAATCCATACATGTACATTGATTAACTTACCCCAAAAAGTGCTAAGCCTAATTTTCTTTGGTATATTATACTGCTGGCAACTGCACCTGAACGAGGTTAATCTGTAAATACAGTTTCGTTCCGTAAAATGTATACATTAAGACACTTACCCAAAAAGAAATGCCAAGCCCATTTTCTTTGGCATATTATCTCCCCCCTCCAAAAAAAGAATACGCTTTTCCGGGGAATATTCCCTTTATAGGCATTTATATGTAGTTTCTTTTGTAATCACTTTCTATATATACTACCGCCATCTGCCCCTACAAACACGTGTAGTAAAAGCTACATATCCATTCAGTCTGCTTCTTTCAAGTCGCTTCTTCTTCAATTTCAGCCTTATAGGTTTCTTAAGGGATTCTCTTCTCTTTTTTGTGTTATCCTTGATATTGATGTGACTGACATGGTTCATTTTCATTAATATATCATTTCATTCTTATATTTGTTTTATACACTTATATGTCTATTTTAAATGTTTTGTAACCATGTTGCTTACACAATATTCAAATGACAAGATAACACTCAAAACTTGTAATCCAGGGGTCGGGAGTTCGACTCTCCCCCCCCCCCCCCCGCCCCCGCTACCACTTCCTTCCCTCGCTAATGCTATTTGTTGTATTTTAGAGGAGATTACGCTTTATATTTTGGTGCTATACACCGAGCATGTAGTAGAACTGTAGATTACTATCTGATTAAAATCAGCTGCTAAATAACGCTCTTCTATTAGGATCTGAACGTCACCAAAAGACAGTCACCTTATGAACTTTCAATCGGCCAAGTGTCTAGCTTTCAAGTTTTTGCAGGTGAATCAGTTCCTATTTTTGACCACTTGAACGCATGTTAAAATCTACATGTATATTTAACAGGTAGCCGTTTTCTGACATAAACACATTGTCGTTGCACTCTAGTCAAAGTTCGTAAGGAATTCATAGTAAAATACTTAGATAATTTGTATGACACTGTTGGAGGGAAATTCCAGAAACTTTTGTCATTTAGTAGGTACTGCAGTCGTTTCCTGCCATAAACACATTTTGTACCAAAATTAGCAGCCCTACTTTCTTGAATATTTCCGTCACCATATTCATACACTAATTAATATTCATTTAGTAAATACTCATTTACAAACCGAAACTTTAATAAACTTACATCAACCAAAGGAGAATTCATTTGCTGGAATATAAATAATAGTGGCAATCCAGAGTATCAAAAAGATAAAATTGAACCAGTCCCCTGCAGCTCTAACCTTAATTTAGACTGTGTACTAGTTTAGAATGTGTACTTTAGCCAGATGGTTCACTGATCTAAAAGCCAGTGACGTCAGTCACAAAAGCATGGAAAGAACTGAGAATGTGTATATACAATGACACAATTGCTGCCAGCTCATTCGTGGAGATATTTCAGATATTAGGCCTGAATTCTTTATATTCTTATTCTTCATCACTGACTCGACTTATTTAATCGCGTACACAAATCATAAAGTGCAAATGTTAATGAAGTATCTTAATAAATAACCACTTTGAAGTAGGTTCTGCTTAGCAGAAGGTGAAATGTGTGTTCGAAAAGGTCACTTTTTTTCGTAAACTCTTATTTTTGTTTATAATAAAATTTGATTGCAATTTCTTGCGTCCGTCAATGTCTAATATCATTTTCTCCATAGATACTGTCTAATCACTATTTAAAGTCGAAGATCCATCGTATACAGCTGCGAGGAATTCGCATCATGAATCATATCGAATACCTGCCGTTGATATAAGAATGCAAATGGTCGAATTTAGTTAAGGACGAAAGACAAGAAATTATCTTTTAAAAATATGTTACAGCAACCATGAAATAAAAAGCATGTATGTTATTTTAGAGTTATCGAATCAATGGATAAATAAAAGTAAAAACGGTTCACGTTTTTCTTTATCTATTCATCTGGAGATACCTCACGATCATACGCACGCACGGAAAGAAATTCAATAAAAATAAATTAAAAATCTTTACTTCAAATGAACAGGAAAATATGGTTGAATGTTAGGTCACAAAAATGTTTGTTTAGGGCAACATCTCCAAAATCACCAGGTAGGAAGGTTAGGTAGGGATGTTTTTTTTTCGGTTTTTAGGTATGTGTTTACATGCATTTTTCTACATTCAACTCTGTTATTAAACTAATATATTATTTAATAATATTATACTGTTGTTTGGGCTCTATTTGTTATAAATTTGACAAAGTACCGTCGCTATGAGCCTTTTTTAACAAAAAATGGCACTTTAACTGATCTAAAGAAACGTGAACACTCTTACGAACAAGAAAGTCAGTAACAATGCATCTTAGAATATACAACCCAGAGCGGGAGTCGAACTCCGATCTTAGTGCATCAAAGACCAACACTAACCTCTGAGCCAAAGACTCGATTTTGAAATGCAGTTGTCAGAGGTTGTATTTATAAAATTATAGGAAGGCATGCACTAGACCGTAACACCATATAAAAACTTTCAACAGCATTTATTTGACTGTTAGCATTTTACATGTCAACTTAGAATTACTTTATTAGTCTGTTTTTCCTCTTTCTTCATGTAGATAACACAGTGTTGAATGCAATGTCTCTTTCATGTATTCTGTTTAATATTTTATAACTTTCTCTGTATGTTTTTTTCCAAGAATGTGTTTTCACATGAACTTTTATTAGGTACAGACACCTCTAGAATATTAATGTCAGGGGTTTTTTTGGCTTTCAATTGTATCGCTTTCCTTACAGGTACAAATGTTTTCCTCAATTACCTGTATAGAATCGCTATTTTTAATTTCAGTGTTATTCGGTTGAATACTAGTATTGTTGTTATTTTTATCCTTTTTTAAAAGACTGCTCATGAGCTGTTTATTATATTTTTTAAAATTCTTTTCGGTGACATTTTCAGTGAATGTACATATGAAAGCGGAAACCGGAAATTATTGGCACTGAGAAAGTACAGATCCCTTTTAGTTCCGTATTTCACATTACCATTGTGTTATGAGAAGTACTCCGAATACATTGTTTACATATAATATATTTTCGCGATTTGGTGCAGTTTCTGAAATTGTTCATTTAAAATTCACCATAGGACATTTGCACATTCGATGGGAATGACAAGGGAATTTTTTAAGGTCTATGCATGTATTGCACACTGCGCACAACCTTCCCAATCACTTGAATGATTATTTTTCAGGAATATTAAAAAATGGTAAGGATCGGTAGCTTAAGCTAGGTATGGTCGGGTTACCCGCAACAATTGTTTTTAGGCCTAAATTGAAACAGCTGTGGATGGCGAATAATAGACTATGTCATGTGAGGATTTATAAACAGCCCGACTCGGATCAGCGACCACAGCAACTGAGTATATCTACTTAGCTTTACCGACTCAGCTAGCCGTTATGTAGAAGTAAAAACGACGATGTGATGATAACTTGTAGTGATAGATATATGATGGTGCTCCTGTAACCATTAACCAATTGAACATTGTCAATTAAGAACTTAACTTATTACATGTGCTTCTTATGTCAACCCCCATTTCGGACAAATACTTTTGAAACATATTTTACCTGTTACGAATGTGATCAAATTCGTAAAAAAAATTGGTACAAGTGGGTTTTGTTACGAATGTGGTCCAACAAAGCTCACATCGTGTCAAAGTGTAAAATTTTTTTTTATAAAGTTCTTTTTGTGTGAAATGTAAAAATAGATTTATAGACAAATCCGTCGCCATGATACATAGAGCTCTATTCTGTAATCAACTGTTATTGTACAGAACGTAATTGCAAGGAACCGGGTGTCAAAAAGATCCGACCATGCAGTACAGAAGACAAAGAGTTGGAGGATAGAGAATTGTTAGAGTCGTCTTGTCGATTTCTTAGTAAATCAGCCAGATCAGCTACTTTCAATTATTCCTATGATTATAAACGGAAGTTTTACGACATTTGATACACGTTATCTAAACGTACAGAAAAGGTGTCAGAAATAATTTTCATGTATGACATTGTCTGCTTATGGGATCTGGAACTGAATGAATAATGGAATTAGCCAGGTAACAGTGACGATGACCATGGCAATGAAAGCGAGTACACAAAGTGGGTAGCTGTTGCTGTAATATAAGACTAGACAAGATATTTTCATATCTGTCAATCCTAATTGGACATCTGTATCTGGAAAATGGAACATATTAAAGCGTAGAGCTTCCTGATAGCTCAAACCGTCGAGAGCCCCAGTAAGTCGACCCACAGCGCTCTACAAAGAGATTTATTAGTCTAAACCACTATAGCACAAACAAGTTATAGTTAGCTTCGTAAAACTGTATGGCAATATTTACATACTCACTCAAGTCAAATTCTTCTCTTTTCAAAGTACGTTCGTTGTGCACCAAACAGAAATAACATTTCGTAAATAATAGAATTTAGAACATTAATATAACGAGAAGAAAATAAATATAAGAGTTTCTATTATTTCTTTTTCCCAAAAACAGAAATAACCTTTAATAAAGTTATAGAACTTAAAACATTGATATAACGAAAAGAAAATACATGTCAGAATTTATATCTCTTCTTTTCCCACAAAAGAAGCTATTCCTTTAGCAGACGCCGTTTTTCCTTTTAACCTTAATTGTTACATTTTGTATATAATTAGACTTTGTGGTGAAGTAGTCGATGCCTCCACTTGCCTTTTTGCCATACACGCCATTAAGGTTTCCCAACCTATAGCATGAATTATACTACCAACCACCTCCATCGACATTTTCAGCGCAATTATTCGAGCGAGCATCATTGTCTCTGTCATAGGTGGAAAATTTCATATTGTTATGGTAGGTAAAGTATTCACCAAAACTACCCTTAAAGTTAAAAGCGTCAACATTCATTTTGTATGCTGTTTGTGCTTCGTGAACCGTACACACTTGATAGTGTGCAAATTCTTTTGTCCCGTCGTAGTTTTCAATATCAAAATAGACCTGACTGCCGTCCCTTGTCAAACGATGGATCTTTTCAAGTCCCAACCAGTGAGAGCCATCAATGTCACCAAAGCCGCTAACATAGTCATCCCAGGAGCGATGGAAATTGACTTCGTTGTCTACTCGTTTCTGTAATTAATCAATTAAAATATTTTATATATCGCTTATGTGGACATGCGATCAGTAGAATATAATAGTGTAATAAAATTAGGAAAGGTATAACCCAGGGGTTCCGAGATCGATCATCCCTTCCTCCACTAACATTACTTATTATTGTCTTTCGTATGACAAGTTAAACCGCTTTCCCATGTAGTGTATACTGAGCATGCAAAAGAACCAGGGGTGTTTCTGGAATAAGATGCTAATAGGATACAAATTCAACCGACACCATAAAAAAGTTTATGCATTTGTTGTTAAGATTCGAAATTTTACAAATATTGAACGGATATTTACTTAGAAATGCTTGGTCAAAAGTAGCCACTTTTCAGCCATCGGCCGACCGATAGAACGCGCCATCTTTAAAGCAACCATTTGATATTTCACCTTGCTATTTCATCAACAAATTCTATGAGCTGAGTCTCCCACGACCGTATTGCTTGGAACCCGTGATGCAGCTCATTTAAAATGTTATGTTTTGAAAATGTGTGGATAGGCTGGAAGTAATAATATGTTCTAGGAGTTTGCATAGAATAATGTTAAGGATATGGGCCTATAGATAGGGGATCACTGTTATCACCTTTTTTAAACTAAGGGGCAACATTTGCCTTCGTCCATTCTGATGGGAGATGACCAGTGTCTAAGAATCTTAAGAATATCAGTGATACTGTGTCAATGATCTCATAACGGAGCTCCTTAAGGACAACAGGGTTTATCAAGTCTGGGCCAGCAGTCTTATCCACCTTTAGATTGTAGGAATTTCAGGACACCTCTGGGGTCAATGACAATTTCGGCCATAGTTGGTATTTGTTTTTTCCAAGGGCATTCTTACATAGCTGAGTCATTGAAAGAAGACAGACTGGAACTGTTTATTCAGGATTTTTGCTTTACCAGTACTATCTGAATTGAGCTTACTAGTTGTCTGATCTTTTGATGGGGCAATACCTTGGTTGTCCTGTCTGTTATTTTTTATGAGTGAGTAGAGTTTCTTAGTGTTGAATCTACTTGAGTGTGAGTTGTCTGTATGTTTGATTTTCAGAATGTTCTCTGCATACCTTTTATAAAATAACTTAATTTTTTGTTGGATAAGGTGTTTGACAGTTTTGAATTTCGTGTAATACTGATTTTGACCTGGGTGCACCTTGACCTTTCGGTAGAGTTTGTCCCTTTTCCTAATTAGTCTTTTTCATGTCCTGGGTGACCCGTGGAAGGAGCCGTTTTGTATCTGTTTCTTTGATTGGGACAAACTTGGCTATGCCTTCTTGTATAAGAAGTTTAAATCTGATCTAGAGGTCTCCAACTGAAATAGCCTCTTTTAATAGATTGACCTTGGAACTGTGTATAAAATGTTTGAAGCCATCCCATTTGGCTTTCTTGAATAATGGTTTGTTTTAGGGGGAATTGCTTATTTACATGGTTTGAGCCAAGTCTGGATAATGACTATGTTATGGTTTGATATGCCTGCTTTGACAGTTACTGTGCCGGTAAGTGTTGGATTTGTTGTAAGGAATAGGTATAATATATTTTCATTACGTTTCAGGCTGTTAACCATTTTTGTGAAATCGAAGTCATTAATAATTTCAAGGAATTTATTGTAGGATTGGTAGTTTGGGCTTTTTGGCTTCATTATTGGTATGTGGTCAGGGTGCCAGGTGAGATTGAGGGTACTAAATCACCACAAATCTATGTTGTGCCCTTGAGGGGTCTGGACAGTTCCAGTGACCTTTCGAACTCAATAAGACTCATCAGATTTTTTTCCTTTGGTCTGAAGTAGGAAGCAACATATAGTGGTTGAGAAGCATTCAAGTTACTTTTGACCCATAACAGTTCGCGCTGTGTACTGAGTTGTTGTACTGATGAGATATATTTGTTTTTAACCAGGATGAATACGCCGCCCTCCTTTATGTGGATGCTTATCTTTGCTAAATGGGGTGTAACCTAATGAGGAGGGAAATATTTCGGTAGTGAGGTAGACTTTGATGAGCCAGGATTCGGTTCTTACGACGATATCTGTATTTTGAGCGTCGAGTAGGGCATAGAATTCATGATTTTTTTGACTATGGATTGGCAGTTCAGATACACGACCTTAAAGATAGCCTGTGGTGATGGGGTATGTTTTTACTTTGCAAGATAACCCGGTGGGACCTGACTCTGGGCTGCTATGCGAGAGAGGTGAGAAGAAATTGCGATTGCTAGTTTTGGACATGCACGGGCTTGAGAGGCTTGAAATTTTAATTGAGTCGCAGTGTGAGCACAAGCATGAGAATGAAACGTCTAGATATAGGAATCTTTTTTAAGAGTTGTCCTACACCTTGGTAGACAATATATTGCAACCTTTGGCATGCGTCACATTCTAGGGATTGATCGATGTCTAGAACCTGGAGACCACAGCTTCCACACGGATAGATATTTTCCGGCCCGGGATTTAATTCAACATCTGCTGACAGGGATAGCAGTAAGATCGACATATGCATGAGGGATTGGTATATTTGTTTTTACTGGTAAATCATACCTACGAGTTTTTTAGTCTAATAAAAAAGGGCAAATTTGCTTTATATTATCAGGTGTCAGCTGGTTTGGCTTGATGTAGGGTCTAGGCTGGGTCATGGTAGATGTAAATTATCCCTAGGAAGGTTGGAATAAAACTACAAACTATAATAATTCCTTTAAAAAATTCTGGGAACAGCAACAGAAAGTAGAAAATATAAACAAAACATAGCGAGGCTATGTCAAGGTCAGTTCACTAAGTACAGTGAAAATTGCTTGAATATATGATATCAGACTAGATTGCTCAAGTGATCAATAGAGTGTGAATTTGGTCCTGTAAAAGAACACTTATATGCACAACAGGGTATATTCAAGGGGCTACAACAGCTGTTTTCCGCGAAATCTGCAGGAACTGTGTTAGTTATCCGGTCCATACGTACTCCACTCAAACTGATACACAGGTATTATTATACTTAGTACTGAAGAGGTTGTCATTTATCCAGATTAGTTTTAGGTTAAAAAGCAAAAGAAAGAAAACATAAAATTTGACACAAAAAATTATGAGATCTAAAATAAATCATATTTAACTTTAAAGCGACTGACTCACAGAATTTAGCTGAGTTTTTTTTCTTTAAAATTTAAGAGAAGTTAATATACTATGGCAAAAAAGCATAATATTATGCTTCTACACACCATGAAAATTGAAAAAAAAAATTGATTTTACCAGGATTCGAACCAATGACCTTTTTGTCAGTAAAGTACAGACCGACGATCTACACCACTGAGCCACAAAGACTTATTATCAAAATCATTAAAATTAATGTTATAACTAAAGTATCTACTACTAACGGGTTTATATTGTGATGTGTTTCTGTAACAAAAAATGAGTCAGTTACTTGTTTAGATAATGTTCTTCACAATTACAGAAAGAATTTCTAGATGTATAAACTTTTTCTTTTCTTTTTTGTTTCATCGTCGGCCCATCAGTGAGTCAGTGGCTTTAATAATCGAAAATGTTCACTTGTGTAATTCCTGAATATATATATGATAATGTATGTACTTAAGAAATAATAAGTATCCAGACGTGGTTTATCGTAGAATAACCTACGTTTTGAGTTCTTATGCGTAGGAATATATCACGAAGGCCGTAGGTCGTTTTTATTCAACTTTAAACCTGAAGGAATTAATCATATAGAATTACAGTACTAAAAAAATGTTTTAAGGTTAAAAAATAACCAGACTTTTAAGTCAAAGTCACGTTTTATTTTGTTTAATAACAAAACCATTGACTATCAGCGTTATTCTGGATGAAGCCAGTAATATTTGTTAATAAAACGCCTCTAGTTAGATACTCGGCACGAGAGCAAACTGTTAATCAATTCGAGATTTATATGTGCAGTACCTTTTATCGTCATTGTACACTTACATCTCATTCAAATAATAGAAAGACAGCTGATGCATTTCGGCAAGATTGAAATTATACTTCCGGCATTATCAAGGAAATGACGTTATGACGTCAGGAAATGAGGGTCCAGGTATATCTCGTCGTGTATTTCCGCAACAATGGCGCCGCCTATAAATCGGTCGTAAAGCCAAATGTTGACTTGAAAAAATTGTTTTAAATACATTATCAGACTAATAATGTGCGTTTCATTTAGGAATATGAAATAACTTTACGAGACAGCTAAAAGTATTTTATCGATTTTTTTTTACTTTCGGTATCCTTTAAATAATAACCATAGCAATATTCCATGACAAATATTCAGATATCTTTCAGCAAAAGACATCGTTCATTCAACTTCAAGTAAAGATATCAAATCTGAATCAATGTCCAACCTCCATTAGTCATATCGCAGTAGACAAGAAATGGACATCTACCGTCAGGCGAAATATTGTAAAGGCCATCTGTTCTAGTACCATTGTGATAAATTTCTAAACAGTCTAAAATAGACAAGACAGATATTTGTTAAGGGACGGTCGCTTGCACCTATTTGGCAACAATATGTATTCATATTACTTTATAAATTGCCGTAATCAATAGAAAAAAGTCCTTCAGAAGAAGAAAAGCTGTGGAACATTTTTACTTATAGAAACAACTGACAAATGACCACTTTATTATGTTGCCTTCTAGCAATATTAGAAAAAAAATGTTGTTTTGTTTATGTATAATTTGAGAGAAAATTCTAGTGATATTCAAATGCTAAAGGTCATTTCTTACGATATACAACAAGAAAACGACATTACTAATCTGATCAGTTGTGTGTGTGCGTGCGTGCGTGCGTGCGTGCGTGCGTGTGTGTGTGTGTGTGTGTGTGTGTTATTTTTTGTTAGTGTTGCTGTTGTGTTTTTAATGGTGATACTCTTCCTTGATATGCCCGTTAATAATCAGTCATATAAAATTTTCTGAATATGTAAACCTGACGAAAAGATTTTTTTCCATTCTTATTTCGAAGACCAAAAAAAGTCTTTTCATGCCCTTTAAGAGGTTATTTTCTTAAGAAGTTAGTAAAACGTATTTTCGTCCCTGCTGTTTGACCCTCTATAGCTTTGAGTATGTGTACTGCGACTGTGACAGCGTTAGAATAGCTGATTGAAGTTAATAAGGTACCTAGATAATATTCTTAAGCTGAAATAGATAAAAAACGAATACATATCGTCTCATTTGTTTGTTACAGTAACACATTATTTTATAAAGTTTTACAGACTTTTATCGGTAAAAAATACACCGTTAGTCAAGGAGCAGATAGTTTACTAATATCATTGACTTCGAAATGAATAACAAGTCTCTGTGGCTCATTGGTTTAGATCGCCGTCGTTTGTGGCCGAAAGGACATGGGTTCGAATTCTATGAATTCATTTTATGCACCCGGTTGGAGCATACTGTTTTTTGTCTGTCTGTCTGTTTGTTTGTCTGTCTGTCTGTTTGTTTGTTTGTCAGAAAACTTTAATCTTGATCATAAGACAGAAGTCCTTCGACCTACAGCCTGCAAACTTCACAGTTGCATGTACCTCGATACGCTTTACCCGCTATAGTCATTTAGAGGTCAAGGGTAAAGGTCAAGGTCACCATGACCCTAAAAAGCAAATATTTACTTTGGCCATTAAAAACATGCGTCCATCAAAAGCATTATAACTTAACATGTGATTGCATCGCGATGCGTCATATCCGCCGGACGAGTAAGAGGTCCCCGGGACAAAGGTCAAGGTCACTATTAACCTTTGCCTTAAAATGAAAGTGCTTCTATCGAAAGCTTTCTAACTTTACATGTGTATGCACCTTGAGGCACTCTATCCGCTAAGGGGTTCCTGGGTCAAAGATCAATGTCACCATATACAAATATTTTCTTCGCCATAAAATGCAAGTGCTTCCATCCAAAGCTTTCAAACTTCACAGGTGATGAGCTCTGTCAAACTGACCATTTAGAGGTAACAGGGTCAAAGGTTTTGGTCACCATGATCCAAATAGGAACTATTTAATTTGGCCACAATATGAATGTGCTTCCATCTATACCCTCGAAGGGAGGGCATATTGTTTTTATGCCCGTGAAGGCAGGGCATATTGTTTCTAGTCTGTCTTTGTGTTTGACTTTTTGTCTCAAAACGTTAACCTTGACCATAACATGGAAGTCCTTCCACCTATAGCCTCCGAAGATCACAGGTGCATACACCTTGATGAGCTCTACCCGCCAGATCGACTTAGAGGTCAAAGGTCAACGCATCCCGGTGGGGGGCATGGAGTTCATTCGAACGTAGCGCTTGTCTCTCTTCAGTTTTATGGTGTATAGAAGCATAATATTCTTACGAACATTAAAATCCATAAAGAAAGATGCAGTGCATCGGAGAATACACAACCCAGAGCGCCAACCGAACCCAGATCTGGCGCGTGACACGCCAATACTCTAACCACTGAGTCAGAGAATCGATTCCCTGACGCAGTTGTCAGAGGTTGTATTTATACAATTATAGGAGAGTGGGCACTAGACTGTAACAATATTATGTTTTTCCATAGTATATTAACCTCTACTTAATTTTAAAGAAAACAAAAATTAGGCCAAATTCTGAGAATCAAGCTTAATCATTAATAAAACCACAGTAAAACAATAAGTAAAATGTTGTAAATCCAACAGGGAAGAAAGAGTATTTGAATAAAAGAAAAATCAATATGATTATCATTTGTACTGAGAATTACAGTCTAAATAATTTCTTTTGATATTCGACGGAACTGGCAAGAACAGCTCGAATTAATATGCCCCTGGTCACTGTAATAAAATTACTAACTAGTGTTACTGAAATCACCGTGTCCAATCGTTACAATTGGAAGGAGGATTTGTAACGCATCCGCAGTCGTGTATTTAAGGGATTCAGGAAGGGGTGATGTAAATATTTTCCTCATTATTTCTTCATTTTTTCTGTCTGGTTTTTGTTTAATAGTCTAAGATGACCTTCAATCAATGTAGATTCTTGCTCCAAAACTTTTTTGTCTCAGAACTTTGCCATTTTCAAGATCATTCAGGAAAACCTAGCGTTAGAAAGAAAAACGCTTGATTTTAGCACGATGTTTTGAAGATTTCTTGACATAAACGTATCAAACAACTTTATATTTTGTTTGGTTAACAAGAATTTCATAGTAAAAATTGATTTTAATTTAAACTTTATCCCTGCGATTTCAATTAAATACTGATATAATCGTTTTTGCTAACGAAACACATGTAATGTAGGCGCAGTTATTTCTGTGACGCACGCGGAGCAAAGATTCAATAACTTTCAAATACCATTTCTCACCGTAATTGACCAAATAACAAATAACTAGATGTATTTTATATTTTTATTCTTACTATGAAATTCTTGTAAACCAAAAAAAAAAAAAAAGTAAAGTCCTCGTACGTTTATGTCAAGAAATCTTCAAAATATCGTGCTAAAATCAAGCGTTTTTCTTTCTAACGCTAGGTTTTCCTGAATGATCTTGAAAATGGCAAAGTTCTGAGACAAAACAGTTTTGGAGCAAGAATCTACATTGATTGAAGGTCATTCTAGACTATTAAACAAAAACCAGACAGAAAAAATGAAGAAATAACGAGGAAAATATTTACATCACCCCTTCGTAATCCCTGAAATACACGACTGCAGATGCGTTACAAATCCTCCTCCCAGTTGTAACGATTGGACACGGTGATAATGCTTTACAATCAAATAGGATGACTAGAGCCAATTCTCGGCTTTACACATCCGGGTACTTTTTAAAGGTAGTATATCCGTACTTGGGTGTAACTCGGATTTTATCGTTGAGCTATATGTAACTTCAAGACCTATGGCCTGATAAGTGCATTTGTCACGATTCTAATTAATTAAAGTAGTTAGGTTTCATAACAAACGACTTTAAAGTCAAATAGGCTCTAAGGATAAAGTCCGAGTAACGATCGACAACCGAATGCTTAAATTAGTTATTTACTGTTATCTGATTGGTTAATGGCTAGAATAACGTTATGCTTAAGCCGAGAATCTGCTTCCTTAAAAAGCTTTCTTTATTTACATTTGATTTTATTAAAAATATTCATCAAATTTATCTTTTACACTCCTTGAGGAGTCACCGTGGTCCAGGGGTAGAGCGCAGGGCTCCGGATCCGGAGGTCGCGGGTTCCAATCCCGTCAGTGGCGAGATTCTCTCACGATCTTCACATTCCTCACTTCGGCGCGAATACTGGTATGGAACCCAGGAAGCAGTCATCGAGCGTGGTGATTCTAAGTTGTAAGAACTTGTATCGCAATCGATGTAAAATAAATGAGTCTAAACACTGTACCTTTTAAATTTGATTTCACAGAAATATTGTTTTTGTGATGCATGACGCGGATGCACAAGCAGAAATAACATATTTTTATAGTTTGGAAAAAGCAGAGTATAAGTATAACCATACATAAAACTCAACAGAGCATTCACGATTCACAATGCAGACACTATATTGCTGTATTCAGTTTTAATGAGCTGTGAATTCTCACATTCAATGTCTGCTATTTTTGGGTGAATCAACAAACAACCTTGCACATCCATAATAAGAATACCTGCAAGTTGACAAACAAATTGCTTAATCATTTCACGCAGGTTTTTCATGTTTGTTTAATTTAAAACCGCAGGTTGTTAGCAACTTTATCATTTTTGACTTAATACATGCGCACTTGCACTGAAAAAACCTATTTAATATTTTTGGGAAATCCCGGATATATACAACTCGCTGATTATTTTTGGGGCATTCATGGGAGATTTCATTTGTCATTTGGGAGAAATAGTAACGTGATGCTCGTTTGGGAGATGTGCAGCTCGAGAGAGGTGAAAATACACAGATTTCCAATGGGGTGGGGGTAGGGGCGGGAATCAAAATATAGTTATAAAGAGAATGCCGTTCGTGGGAGGTGACGTTATGGTAGGATTGACTGTATATTTAACATATATGTCCCCAATACTTACCACAAGTGTAATATACACACTATGGATATCAGATCAAAAGGCTCAAAACTGAACTTGCATGTCCCAAAGCTAAGAACAGTATTTTTAGGAAAAGTTTTGAATATTCTGGAACTAAAAACTGGAACTCATTCCAGTCTCATTAGACTGAAACCCTCTCTAGCTTTAAAAGTAAATACATTGCATACTGGCAAATTCTTTTTATTAATCTCAGATATATAAAATATTTCTTAACGCTTTATAAATATATCTAGTTATTTGTTATTTGGTCAAATACGGTGAGAAAAGGTACTTGAAAGTTATTGAATCCTTGCTGCGCGTGCGTCACAAAAATAACTGCGCCTACGTTACATGTGTTTCGTTAGCAAAAACGATTATATCAGTATTTAATTGGAATCGCAGGGATAAAGTTTAAATTAAAATCAATTTTTACTATGAAATTCTTGTAAACCAAATTAAATATAAAGTTGTTTGATACGTTTATGTCAAGAAATCTTCAAAACATCGTGCTAAAATCAAGCGATTTTCTTTCTAACGCTAGGTTTTCCTGAATGATCTTGAAAATGGCAAAGTTCTGAGACAAAAAAGTTTTGGAGCAAGAATCTACATTGATTGAAGGTCATCTTAGACTATTAAACAAAAACCAGACAGAAAAAATGAAGAAATAATGAGGAAAATATTTACATCACCCCTTCCTAAATCCCTGAAATATACGACTGCGGATGCGTTACAAATCCTCCTTCCAATTGTAACGATTGGACACGGTGGAAATTGTCAGTTTAGAGATTTTTCTTGGTTTCTTTAAAACAATTCATTTTAAGACCATGTTAATAATTTCATTTCTATAGCAGTGTCTTTAGCAAAATACTTCAAATACAGACGGTTGTTTGTCAGAATATCAAAGCTTTTGATATGACTTATTATCCCCATCCGACGGCGGAATGATGTAGATTTGGTGTTGTCCATCTGGCTGTTCATCCTTCCGTTAATTTGTCTGTCCGTCCGTTCTAAACACTTAATTTGAACATAACTCTGAAACTTTTTAAGTTATAAACCTAAAACCTCATATGTGGTTACATCTCATTGAGCAAAAGTGCAGTAAACAGGAACTGTAACTCTTCAATTCATAGTTTTTTATTTATTGCCCTTTGTTATTTTTCCTGTTTATTATTTGGACCATAACGGTTAAAGTGTTTGAGGTATAAAACGTTAAACCTCAAGATATAGATATTTCCAGAACAATGGCATAGATGTCATTAAGGAGTCATGCAGTGCATAGGAACTGTAACTCTTCACTAGATCACTTTTGAGTAATTGCCCTTAGTTATGTATTATTACTTACTTTTTTTCGGAATATAACTCAAAAAGTATTAAAGGTGGAACTTCATAGTGCATAGATGCCATTGATGGTATGCAATGCATACGAAAAGTAACCATTCATTTCATAACTTTGGAAAATTTAAGGAATTGCTTTCAAGACATTGTGAAGACTATGAAGCTCAAAGAATATAACAGGTAACATATTGTAGCATTGCTTTGTGTTATAAACATTGCTTTGTGATATAACTATAGTTTGAGCTGTAGTACTGTACTTTGAATTGCAGAGCATTTATAGTTATGTGATTTAAATTAGTGTTAAAATATGTCACTAAATTTGCATAATATGATATGATTTCGCCAAATCTGCCCTTGTTTGATTTTTTTCAACTACTATCATATAACTGTTGCGCGTTTCGTTCTGTTCATATTGCTTACATGGTACACTAACTTTCTTGAGGGTTATGGTTAAGATTAGCAGTATATACTTTCAATTTTCTAATGGAAACAGACAAACAAGTACCCCACCCATTTTGATGTTATTGTGTACAATGATAGCCCTTTAAATAAGATGAAAACTTGTAAAAGAGACTTTATATATGAAGTTTTGACGTTTATGTTGTGTTAATGATAATAATCCGATTTCTTTTAGTCGATTTTGATAATCTACTGCTGGTCTGAAACATCTTAGAGCAAATAAAGACATATTATGAGCTTACTTGTTAAAGGACTATTGTTTTTTAAACTAACCTACATGCACAGTTAACTGGCTCTTCAACGTTTACTTATTCAATTATTTTATCGATTCCTTTTAAAGCTCACTTGTTGTTGTAGTAATATTTGTAAACGAAGGAAAACGGAGGAACATTCTTTTTACCATGAGCAGCTTTCTTTATGTAATTAATGATCAATTTAATGACAGGTTAGTTATTCTGTTGAAGTGAAATTATGCAGTGTTCGTATAAAGCATATAAACTAATTATTTGTAGAGCGCAGAAATAGGTACTCGAAGAATGTAAACGAGAGGAAAGAAGTCCGGAATATATCTTTTTCTGTAGGTATATGAAAATATTAACTACTATAATGTTTTTTTTTAAACCACTGAGAAAATGAAAAAGATATCAGAGTCAATATAAATTTTAATAATTAAATACGTTCTACAGACCTCTTGGAAAGCCTTCTATAGTTGAAAAATGAGAAATGTTTTGTTGCTCGACAAGTTTCTGAAGTTGTTGCACCTGTACCTCAGGTGATTGAACTTTATCTTCTAGTTCCTTGTGATAAGACTTAGTCACAAGAGTATCTGTGTTTATCGTGCACGTCCAGCTATCATGTCCAGAAATTAACTCAGTGAAAGAAACTACCACGAGACAAATATTAAATGGTGTTTTGGTCATTGTGGGTCCTTTTGAATATTGAGTGTTTCTAAAAATAATAAATATCATCATATTAATGAATGTATTTCACACAATTTCTTATATCTAATATTTCAATTAGATATATACTCGTATATTGCTAACAATATGCTTTGTTTTCATATACTATGTACAACTCTTTAGGTGAAGAATACGAAAACATTAGATATGATATTAACGTTTTTTAAACAATAAATCCATACCAACAAAATACTATTTACTGCATTTTTTAAGTAATTAATATAGCATTTAGAGAAAATATAAAATTGCTTACATATATATTCTCACAAACAATTACAGGGAATACTAACTGTTATACGTCTTTAGAGTTATAAGAGCTTGAAACTTCCTACTACATATAGTTGTTTTTTCTTTATTTTTTCTTGTGTCATGTGGCCCGTAAACAGGAGCAGAGGCGTCTCTATTTTAAGAATATCCAAATTTTCACTTAATATCCTTATTTTGAAAGCAGTCTGGAGTCATGAACTCATCTAAAATTTTAGAATAAAGAATTAACCCGTAGAATAGCCAGAAATGTGATAACCATTATGTAGAATTGTAGGAGACACATTGAAATGAAAACTGTAAAGAAGACTACAGATTGTTTTTTGACTGGAACAAAATTATTATATTATTCTATGTATAAAGTATATTTATTAGGTTTATGATACACAATATGGGCTTATCATAAACGTTCAAAAATACTTTCAAGATTATTTAAGTCCGGGCCTCTGTTTAAATGATATCGTTTTCTTATTTGTTAGATCTTTTCACAAATGTTTATGTAAACAACTTGAACTTTGACAATTAACAGTATGAAATATTTTCCTTCTTCCCTTTAGAAAATAAGAAAGCAGGACATTAAGTTCCTTTTTTGGACTTTCATACTAGGTAACACAACCTTAATACATAATATTTTCTAACAGAGCTATGATTTAGAATGACATTGACATAGTTTATATTATCTCCTTAACATCACCTCTTCCTTGTTGCTGCTGGTCTAAAGTATTTATTTGTTATGGATATTATCACGTATCTCCTTTTCATCTCCATTTCTTTGTTGCTGCTGGTCTGAAATATATCTTAATCATTGAAAGAATACTATTCTGTTTTCACCCAAATATCTGTGATAACTTATAACCTTGAATACTCCCTGCGTAACCAGTCATAGGTATGTGTCTATTTTTCATGTTACTACAAAAAGAAACAAGAGATGTTTGTAAATTCATATGACCCGCCTAGTGCTTTATCCCTAGAGGAAGCCATGAAGATTTGAAGATCTGGGACCAAGCGTTCTTTTGTTATTGATCAGAAACCATTTTGCTATTCAAGGACACTGTGATCATGGCCTTTGACCTGGTGACCTGAAAAAATAAAGGGCTCATTCACAAGTCATGAACAACTTACATACAAAGTTTGAGGAACATGGGCAAAACATTCTACACTTATTCATCGGAAACCAGTTTGCTTTTCAAGGCCACTGTGACCCCTTGACCTTTGACCCAATGACCTGAAAAACAACAGTTGTCATCTATTGATAATGACAAACCCACATGTTAAGCCTGATAAACCTTGGTTCAAGGATTTCCTAGATATTCAGCGACAGTGTTTTGCTTTTCAAGGTTACTGTGACCTTGATCTTTGACCTGCAGAGGTCATCTTATTCATGAACAACCTACTTATTATGTTATGAGGAGCTGAGCCAAAGCGTTTTACATGTATAGTAATTGATCGGACACTATTTTGCTATACAAGGTTACTGTGACCAAGACCTTGTCTTGAAAAGCTATAGTGGTCATCTGGTCATGGCCAACCTATATACCAAGTTTGTGGAACCTGGGCCCAAGCATTCTGTAGTTATTAATTGGAAATCATTTTGCTTATCAAGGTCACTGTCACCTTGGCCTTTGACCTGAAAAACTACAGTGTCATCTACTAGTCATGACCAAGCTGCAAACTAAGTTTTCAGAGCCTAGGACTAATGATTCTATAGTTGTTGATTAGAAACCGTTTTGCTGTTCAAGGTCACTGTGACCTTAACTTTTGACCTGGTGTCCTGAAAAACTATAAGTGGCATTAACCACTCATTTCCAAACAATACACTAAGTTTAAACAATCTGCACTTAAGGATTCTATAGTTATTGATGGGAAACTGTTTTGCTTTTCACGGTCGCTATGACCTTGCTCTTGGAACTGGTGACCCGAAACTCTAGGTCATCTGCTCTTCATGACCTACCCACAGACTAAGTTTAAACAACCTGAGACCATGACTTCTTTAGTTATTGATCGGAAACCGTTTTGCTATTCAAGGTCACTCTGACGTAGACCTTTGACCTGGTGATCTGAAAAACTATGGGGATCATTAACTGATCATGGCCAAAACTACACACTAAGTTTGAATAACCTGGGATTAAGCTTTCTATAGTTATTGGTCGGAAACCATTTTGCTATTCAAGATCACTGTGACGTTGACCTTTAACATGGTGACATGAAAAACTATCGGGGCAATTTACTTGTCATGACCAACCTACGTACCAATTCTGAGGAAGGTAGGTGTAAGGTAGGTCATTTTCGATGGGGGGCATTATGAGTGTTTATCAAAATTACAACAAGTATTTTTTTTCAACAACAACAAATTTGAAAATTACACTGTTTTTTATATATAAAAAAAACCTTGTAGCCATTTTTTTATTTATATTTTTCCCCACATTTATCGTAAAAGGTCATATTTGTTTTCTAGAATAATCTCTCTGTATTGCATATTATTTACTGTTATAATCATATCATATTATTTATGTTGTTAACCTCACATTTATAAAAAATAGGTTATTTCTAGTCAGTACTGAAAATATTTGTATTAGTATTTATAACACCATTTTTATGTTGAATTACATTCTGAAAATGGGTTGTTGTTGCTGTGATGATGTTCTATATTGGTTTTAACATATTACGACTTGCATCTATTTCTGCAAACGTTAAAGACCATGCAATGACAATAAAAGGGAACAAAAGCTTTACAGGAATAATTGAGAAAATGAACACACTAAGAGCAAACAAAATGAAAAATGTAATGAATCAAGAGGTCAGACCAGCCTTTAGATTAAGTGTAGTCGTTACAGTGAGACAACCGTTAAGTTGTTGTCTACGACTGAGCCTGACCAACCTATTTCGCAGGCTACGCTTAAAGAACTATTTCTCATCTGCCATGCGCAGTGAAAATATCTACAGGATAAGCATGCAGCTGTCAGTTTGACGTTTCAAGGATTTTCTATCTGGACGAAATCTGGACTAAATCAGATTCGTTGCAGATGTTACGTTCGGCTGCTACGCTTTTCGTTGCATTTTGTCCATCGGAAGATTGTGTGTTTATTTCGGCACGCTATTTAGTGAAATGGTATATAATTGAATGGTGTGTTTTGTGTGGATTTAACAATAAGTCTCCTTCGAATATAACGTGTTATTTCGATGCGGTCAAAGTATTTTTAATAGAGTATCAGTAGTCATTATAGATTCCACTGTGGATATTGTATAGGTTATTTTGTCTTATGCAGGTTGTATTTTGTTACATAGCATGCTTCTTGTGCATTGCAGTTATCTCGCAATATTGATGCATGGATTTAGATAGGGACTTCAGACTTTGTAATTCAATGGCTAACTGATGGAGTAACAACTCCATTTTCGACAGAGATTGAGTTTTTCGAATTACCTAAACATTTTTTCTCCAAAAGCCAGTCGGACGTTATAGACGAGGAATTTAGCCGATTGTTAGCGTGTGGGCCTATTGAAAAGTGTGCAGTTAAACCATTCTGAGTTAGCCGATTGGGTGTGGTTTCAGAAAAAGAACCTTATACTGTGTCTTGTAACGGACGTTTAAACTTTCATTGTGATGTTACAAAATATCGAAATGAAGACATTCGAGTTACTGTGCATTTATTGGAGCCAAATGATCACTTTGTGACAGCAAATTAAAAAAAGATGGATTTTTTTTTTCATGTCTGGAGAGATACATACTATATTTGGCGTGTCTTAGTATTTGTGATTTGCTATTTCCCTTTTACTTAAATAAGATTTTGCGTCACTTATTACGTTTTTAGAGATTAGTTAAGAGTTACTGAGTTTGTATGTAATTTTTTCTCCGTCGCTAAACTTCCCACCTTTAACGACGCTACTGATCATTTGGTACATAAGTTAGAGGATCTAGATTTTGTGATTAATTTTGAGAAGTCCTGTCTTGTGCCCAGAGTATTCAATACATCGGGTATACTATCAATGGTTTAGTAACAAGATCACGATAAAAGCTAAATCGCGGCGTATTAATCAGTCGATTAAGAAGCTTTTTCGTCGTGTTACAGTTAGTGCACATGAATAACTAAGGTCCTTGGTCAATTTGTTCTGTTGCATGGACTGTAACGCCAGGCAAGTTATACTTTAGACATTTATATCGTCTCTTAGGGACAAGGCCATCGTGGACTGATATTCTGACGTTGACTGGCACAGTTACTGAGGAGTTAGAGTGATGGCTACTTTTCATGGATAATTGAAATTATAAGAAAATATCCTAGGCTATTCTAGCTCAAATAATTACGGACGCAAGCCACTTCGGCTGCGGGGTAGGAGGAGGTCTGGCTACAAGAACAAGGTCGATTCCGGCGACTGAACCAGGCGCGTAGTCTGTATGTTGTGGAAAGAGAGAGAAACGGCATTATTATTGGCAATCTAAGCTTTCGCGCCGCTATTAAATGAGTTAGTGTCCAGGTACCACCGACAATATATCACCTATGGCGTATATGAATCATCTTAGGGGCCCGAGTCCCAAACTGTCAGAAAGGTCAATTAGACGAAAGTTATAGACGATGGAATCAAGCTTCGATGCGCGCATATTGCAGGAAGCCTGAACTGTGTAGCACAATACTGGTCAAGAACCCAAGACAAACTAAACTGGATATTACATCCAGCAGTTTTCAAGAATCTAGAAAAGTATTTCGGTCCGCATACAGAAGATTGCTTCGCGAACTGTCAACGTACGTAACTATCCAAATTTAACAATTGTTTCTGGAACCTTATGGCAGAGGGTGTGGACGCACTTCCTTAGGACAGTTGGGATTACAAGAACAACTTCGTAAACGCGCCATTTTGTTTAGCTAAAGGAACTTTGAGGTCATTTAATCATGTGTTGAGTCGGTTAGCTGGGTTTTGTAACCTGCTTGTTTGGTAATTGCCGCCTGATAGTATGCAGAGTCAGAAGAGTTTCTTCATAGTGATCTCAGATAAATGTGAACACACATAACCGATCAAATTAAGAACAATACTTTAACTTTGGATACATTCGGTTATTTTTTCGTAAAGATTTTACGGCACACTCGTCTGGAATTTTAGTGTACATCTCCTCTCATTTAAGACCAAAACGATTCATAGATCACTAAACAATCTTACCAGAATCAATCTGGATTGAATTAAAAGACAAAAATCGGTCTTTTTTTTCTTTGTACGGTGTATGGACAACCTAGTGCACCCGTTGAATTCTGGGATAGGTTTAACCTATTTAGAAAGTGCAACTGAACTGAATAATAACATTATTATAAACGGAGACATTAATGAAAATATTTTAGAAGCGCATAATAGAAAATTCTTATAACTGTCGTTAAAATTCCGACAAGGGTTACTAACGACACTGTTAGATCCTATTGCTGTGTCTAATCATCTAATATCCATGGATGCTGGAATTTTTGAAACGGATAGTCTTATCAGTGACCATTTTGCTACTTATATTCATTTACAAGTAAATGTTTACTTTGAAAAACCGTATAAACGCCATGTATGGAATCACAAAAAAATGTAGATTTTGCTAAATTGAATAATCGTATTGCGACATACAACTGGTCTTTTCTTACAAATGGCAATATTTCAACTGTCTGTGATGATTTAATTAGTATTTTCAAAAACATGGCAAAAGAATGTTTTCCAAATTATTTTACTTTAGTAAGACCGAATGACAAACCTTGGTACACATTTGAACTACGAAAGATTTCTAAAAAAACGTGATCGATTAAAACGTAAAGCTGTAGTCTCACAAAAGCCTTCAGATTGGGCCGAATATAAATTTATCCGAAATAAAGTAAACAATATGAAAAAAATATGCACACGAGACATATTTCAATAACCTTGAACATTCTCTTTTTGAATTATCAATAAATAATCAATACTGGAAAACAGTTAAACATTTTATTAAGAAAAATTCTGCAAGACCACTTCAATACCTTTGCCCCCCCCCCCCCACCCATGAAAAATGTCAACGGCGAATATTCAGTCTCTGAAAGAGATATAGTGAATACTTTAAATGATTTCTTTGTCTCAACATCTACAATAAATGACACATCTTCCTGTATTCGAATTGAAGACTAATGCGTCCTTAACAGAAGTTACTATCTCAAGACAAGAAATATCTGATATTTTAAAAAAAAAATTTAGTTGTTTAAACATCAAGTGGTCAGCCTCTCTATTTGCTATTCAATCGATCCTTAAATGAATGTATCTATCCGAGCTCGTTTAAACTTGCACATGTCATGTCATTTTTTTTAAAAAGATAAAAAGGTTAATCCTGCAAATTATCGACCAATCTCATTAATCAGTTGTATTGGAAAAGTATTTGAACGAGAAATTTTAACACATCTATTATAACTTTTTACATCTTGATAAACATATTTATCAAAAACAATCAGGATTTCTCCCAGGTCATTCCACAGTTTAACAGCTTATTGATATTTGAAATTTGCAAAGCTTTGAATGAAAAACAACTTACATGTATATGTTTGATATTTGCAAAGCATTTGACAGAGTATGGCATCAAGGTCTTATCTTTAAATTAAAGCAATATGGCATTTCAGGAAAACTTAATGACTGGTTTTTCGGTTATTTAAATAACAGAATTCTACGTGTCTTCGTCGGCTCTTCTTTTACAGAAAGCAAAACAATTAATGCGGGTGTGCCCCAGGGCTCAGTCCTGAGGCCGCTCCTCTTTTTAGTATCTGTCACAGACATCGCTGACTCGTTACAAAGTACTACGCGATGTTTTGCAGATCATTTGTCTCTTTCCGAAAATTCTCGTTATAAAGATATCATTGATACACGGTTAAATTCTGATCGTTATTAATTTTTTCGATGGTCAAAACAATGGTCGGTAAATTTCAATCCAACGAAAACTGAAGTGATAGTCGGGTGACAGAACCCATTCAGTGTACTACGCTCGTATTCGCAATCAGTTTAGTAACCTTAACGATGATTTAAGCTATAATTTTCTAAGAAATGATAGTTTATGTCAATTCGGTAATCCTGAGGAAGATAGTTTTCTTTTTTTTTTCTTAGTTCATCCATTAGCCATAAATAAGATTTTGTTTGGTGATGAAAATCTTACAGAACAAGAGAATACTCTTTTATTCATTGCAATCCAGAACTATATAAAAAGTACCAAACCATGCAGCGGAGGGGGCGGCACAGTGGTAACAGCTGTATAAAATCCATTTAAAAAAATTTTAAATCTAGAAACTACAAAAAATATTATTGAATACTAAAAAGGTATGCATGAAACTCAAAAAATTATAAAAAACGTTTATTATTCAAATGAAATTTACTAAATATGCTCATAATGAAATGTTGTTTAAATCAGATAGCATTTGATATCATAGTGTGACGCATTAGGGAGAGGGCAGTTCTAATGTTGTTATAACTTGTCGCCGAATCCTTTTTTGTTCTGAATATATTGTTGCATGTATTGTACATTGAGAAGCACCGAATAAAACATTATTAAACTAAACTGAAATAAATGTGAACGTCCAATTTCAGTACCTCGTAATGAGCTTTCGGCTTTAGGACATTTAGGTCAGCATGGCATTTTGGAATAATTCTGCGCCCGTCGGACACTGCTCCCAATGCAATGCATGCTACTTCCGATACCGTAAAACACATTTATTTAAGTAGTAACCAAATAGAATTCTCAACCAAAATGGTTTAATCGTGAATGCAGAAACTTAAGCACTTGAAGAATAAAACACTTCGCATTTTTAGACGTTTTAGATGCGAGTCAAATTTAAAAATCTATATTTCGGCACGAAACGAGTTTAAACATTACTGTGACTTGAAACATAAAGAATATTTAAGCTTACAGTTAAATGAACTTATAAATTCTACAAAAAGTCCTAAGGCGTTTTGGAAAAGACTTAAGTTTAAGAGTTCAAAAACAAACGTCACTCTGAATTCTATTTCATCAGAAGAATGGAAAAACTATTTTGAGAACCTTTTTAATTTGGAAGAAGGTGATAATGTTCTTGAACCAGAGATAATTTTAAACAATACGGAATATGAGATTGAAGATATAATTTTCAATTCTGAGATTTCTGATGATGAGATACTTAGAGCAGTTAAATGTCTTAAGTCTGGCACTAGCGGTGGTGAAGATAATTTAATACCTGAATTTTTTATTCATGGAATCGATTTTATATTAACGTTTTTGTGTAAAATATTTAACAGATTGTTTGACACTGGAACTTTTCCCTTAGCTTGAAGCAAAGCAGTAATTGTACCATTGCATAAAATGGTGACATTTATTCACCTGAGAATTATAGGGGTATATCACTATTAGATATATGCGGCAAATTATATACTAGCATACTGACAAGAAGGTTAACGTTTTTTGTTAATATGTGTGAATCTCAAGCGGGCTTTCGTGAGGGATATTCAACCACTGACAATGTCTTTATTTTGCAATCAATTATAAATAAGCAACTATCAAAACCAGGTGGCAAGGTCTATGTAGCTTTTATTGATTTTATGAAGTGTTTTGATATGATAAAAATGAATAAATTATGGATGGCTTTAAGACAAAAAGGTATAAAAGAGAAATTAAATAGTGCAATAGTGGGTATGTATAGTAGGGTAGAGGCTTGTGTGAAAACTAATACGGGTTTTACAGACTATTTCAACTGTCCAGTAGGTTTAAAACAGGGTTGTTTGGCATCACCGATATTATTTTTAATATTCATCGATGAGCTAGTTAAATACACTGACGAAAGTGGTGTAAGAGGCATTCAGCTTTTCCCTGACTTAACCGAAATATTGTCGCTTCTATTTGCAGATGATCTAGCACTTACTGCAGATACAGTTATCGGTCTTCAAAAACTTTTGAATTCATTATATAAATTTTGTAGCGAAAAGAGTGTAAGGATTAATACTCAAAAGTCAAAAATAATGGTATTCAAAAAGGGAGGAATATTATCTAAACATGAGAAGTGGACCTATAACGGAGAAGTTATTGAGACAGTAAATAGTTTTTGCTATGTTAGGGTAACTTTGACACAGCAATTATCTTATTCTAATATGGCAAAAGAACAAGCATTAAAGGCTTAAAGAGTACTAGCTTCGATATTAGCTAAACTTTATGAGTATGGACAACTATCTAGATATGTATTTTTAATATTTTCGATACAAAAATTAGTCCTAGTTTACTTTACGGTTCAGAAATTTGAGGTATACAAAAACAGAATTCATCAGAAATTGTACATTATTATGCTTGTAAAAGATATATGTGTGTGGGCCAAAAAACTATTAACGCTGCAGTGCTAGGTGATTGTAGGAGGTTCCCAATGTATATCAACGCAGCAAAAAGAAGTATTAAATACTGGTGTAAAATATTGAATATGGGTGATGATAGATATGTGAAGAAAAGTTAATTGATGATGAAATATTTAGATAATTTAGGACAGAATAACTGGGTGACTGGTAGACGGAATTTATTATGTAATAACGGTTTTAATTATATTTGGATAGCCCAGCACGTAAAGTTTGTTCAAAGTTTAAAAGACCAATTTGTTCAAGAGTGGTTCGGTACAATAAGAGATAGCTCTAAACTAAGTTCATATTTTCATTTTAATTCCGAGTTCAAACATGAAGCATATTTGAATTATCTAAAAATACGGAAATTTAGGTATGCTTTGGCAACACTTCGATCTTCATCGCACAATCTCGAAATAGAGAGAGGAAGATATAATAACACTCCAAAAGAGAATAGAATATGTAAATTTTGTAATTCTGCAATAGAGACAGAATATCACTTTGTTTTAGTTTGTTCGTCTCTCCGATGTATAAGAGAACAATATATTCCACACAAATATATTATAAATACCAATGAGCATAAATTTAGAATCCTTATGAACATCAACTCTGAGAAAATAATTTTAGATTTAGCGATGTATACGTACTATGCATTTCAGAAATGTAAAGTAATGCTGGAATTACAGCACAGCATATAACAGAGATACGATATTGATATATGCCATATTTAATTTACGAATGTATTTTCTATCTAGTATTAAAGTCACAATATTGTTACGCAGTCTTGTTTTATTTATACAGTAACAGTTACCAGTCTATAACGTTGAAACGTTGAATTCATTAAGAACCATACAAGGTTCACATTATGATTCCTGCCGAACAGGATTTGAGGCTGTCCTCCCTAGAGCAGAAGATAAGATGTACTTTCTGTATACGCATTAGAATGCTACTTAGAGAAAACTAGGTCACAAAGGTCTCATGGGGGACTCGTGTTTTTGTCGTAACTGACCCCGTACACTCCCCTCCAAGCTTCATCTATTGCCAAACTTTAGATGAGTCGAGCAGGTTACCAGGCTTTGACGGTCAAGGTTACACTGCGAAGTCGTTTCGTTCTACGGGTGCTATTGTTGCTATTGAAAATTAGGTCAACCCTGAAACATGTCCTTAGAGTAATTCAGAAGTTTTTTTTTAACACTGCATGCGCTAACACCACAAGGTTTCACTGATGACATGTTAATTTAGCACTGGTTTAGTTTGTTAAGCTGCAAGCGCAGTAACTAGTCTTAACTGATTTGATAAGAAAAAGTGAGGTGTAACTTCTCTTTAACATGGATAATACGATAGCTGTACTGAGTGTATGTTGCATTATATATTTTATATATTTTGGACCCTTGCATTTTCTTGGTGTCTTATCATCTAACTTTAACTAATTATTATAGCATTTAGTTTCTTTAAAAAATATATATAATGTAATGTGCCTGTCCCTGTGACGTATATTTAAGAAAATAGTAGTCACGGGACAAAGGATAAACATAATTTTAACGTCATAATATATGACGCCATTCCTTTCTTCACGATTTGTTATTTGTTTGTATATTTGTTCGCATATTATGTGCCGGATTGATGCAAATATTAGTCTACATAAACACGGGATGGATTGAGAGTCTTTTTTGTTTCTTTTATAAGATACAAAATATAATAAGTGTTTGTCCCTGTAACTTATATTTAAAAAAAAAACTTCACACGACAAAATTATGTATCTCGCCTGTTCTTCGCGTAATGAGCAACGTCATAAAAAGTGACGTGTATGTACATGTTCTGTAGCTCAGTAAAATTCAGTATGCATAAAATAAAATGAATTTTGCTAATCTCATTCGAAACTCCGCCTCTCGTGTGATCAGTGTTTATACAACCAACTCAAGATATCTTGATCATCAGATTAACATACTGTTATAGCATTCTGTTGATCTCCCAAGCATTAAAGTTATATAGGCTGTTGAGAGAACAAGATACATTTTATCTAAATATCTGGACAACTCGTACCATCCTTCTTTAAGGTGTTTGATCAATGGAGTGGACGAAACCATATATCTCTATGCTACTCTTTTGTACTGTTAATTCTATTTCCGGGTCTTGGAGCTCTAGCTGAGTATGTTACGTGTAAGAATGATATAAATAAACGCACATGACTTAAAAATGTTGTAGATAGGTTCGAGTATTTTTTACTATACTTAAACCAGTTCCAGTGCATCCCAAACCTGATTTCCCTTGTACTTGTTTGTGTGTATCATACTGCTTTTGAATCCATTTACTAGTAGTTCTGCGTTGTTCATTATTAATTTAAAGTTTATGAGACATATGTGAATGCCCAAATGGGTATTTACACATTTCTACTGTTTCTACCAGTATGTTGAAAATAACAATCCCGTTTTTAGTTACCATTACATTTTTATTTGTGTGCAATTTAAACTGTTTTAGGCACCTGAAAGTAGTGCTGAATCATTTCTTACTTTCTGCAGTCGAAGAGAGAAATTACATTAACATTTCCATTATATTTTCAGGTCCGAATTTAAAATGCGCAAATACTCCTGGCTGTCATCCTCACTTTTACGATAGTTATTAAAACAATCACTTGAAATAACAAAATTTGAAATAATGTCGGTGTCACATACTGTTTCGTTTTATAAAAATATGTTTTATGTTATTGTATTATTGAGTAGAAAATTATGTAGTTCAGGTAGTAATTTAGACTCAAGTACATTTGCTAAATACCTTAATCAATTACCCAGAATCAGTTATTTTTCAGCCAGCTGAAGATATTTTAAATTCTTTAATGAAAGGTATGTAAAGAGTGAATTTCAATGTATGTTTGATAAAATTAATATTGACATTGGTTATAATGAAGTAGTAAAAGCATGTAAAGATTTGAAAACTGGTAAATCATCTGCCCCTGATTCAGTGATAAATGACTTTAAGATACAGTATAAAGATATAACATTTTTGCAATGTTTAATTTGTTTATTTAGCAGAAGGTTTTGTAATTCCATTACATAAAAAGGGAATGTCAATGAACCTGGAATTTATAAAGGCATGACATTCTTGAACACATTTGGTAAATTTTTTTCACAGATTTTGAATAAAAGACTGAATAAGTGGGCTAAATACTATAATGTTAATAAAGAGGTACAGGCAGGTTTTTGAGAGAATATGGGTTCTGTAGACAAAGGTTTTGTGTAACATGAATTCATAAACAATCTTTGAAACAGAAATAAAAATTATTTGCCGTATTTGTAGATTATACTAAAGCTTTTGATTTCGTTTTTAGAGATATGATTTGATATAAACTTATAAGAGCAGATGTACGTGGTAATATTCTAAATGTTGATTAATCTATTTATGAAAATTTTAAAACGACATGTGAAGTCATGTTTAGTGGAAGTTTTATATGTACTCTTGGGGTAAGACAAGGTAAAAGTTTGTCGGCTTTTTTTTCTACGTATCTTAAAGATATAGAGGAGCATTTATAATATATGGTTTCAAAGGAGTTGCTATTGGAATGTTAAAGCTATTCTTACTTTTATATGTTGATGACATTGTCATTCTTTCTGAAACTGAAAATGGATTACAACATGGTTTAAAATTATTTGAACAATATTGTGACCGTTGGAATTAACAGGTAAATGTGATAGAAAAACAACAGTAATGTTGTTTTTTTTCAACAAAGACTAAAGGAAAATTATGTGTAGTTTTGTTGTAATAAGTCTGTTTGTTTTGTTGTTTTTTTTTGCATTTAGAGCAAGAACGTATAAGTTGATTCGAAATTTTACTTTTCAACCATACTTACATTGTGTTAAAGTTTAGAAATTCATAACAGCATTAACTCACTTTCGCCTTTCGGCACATAGGTTAAGTATTGAATCTGGAAGATGGGAACAAACCAAACAAAATGTTCATGAAAGAAAATGTCAGCTCTGCAATAGTTGAGAAAAGGAATTTCACCTTTTTTAAGAATGCCCTTTATATTTTAAAATTAGGAAAATACATATAAAACCTTATTACTTGAAAGGACCAAACCTGATAAAGTTTATTGAACAAAAAGTCGGAAAATGAGGAAATTTTAAGAAATTATGCTCAGATCATTTACAACAGTTTCGATGAAGGGAATGAAACTTATTATTTTAATCAAACATCCCTCCCTCACAATGTACATACATGTATGGACGTATATTTACCTATCATATGTAACTGTTCTAAATTTATAACATTAGATCCGTGCAGATACCTATTTTGACATTGTTTTGATAAATTACAATAATTGAAGTAAAATACTTATTTTATTTAAATGCGATACAGTCAAAAGGAGGTTACCCTATGAATGTTTGCAATATGTAGTGAATGAATTGTTTTCGGTGTTTTAATTAATCTTGTGCCGCACTTATAATTTGAAAGTGATTAAGTTTGAACTGGACACGGTAATAAACCATATTTAAATCAAAGTTTGTAGATGTCTTAATATTTTTTACCGGTGGAATGGATTTTTCATATCGATTCAGTTTTAACAAGTAGTACTGTAGATTCTTCTCTTCATAAGTGTGACTGTCACGTTTTTTTCAATTTATAGTTTACCGATCAAACTGTACTGAAGAAGGAATTAAGCCTTTGTTAATGATGTCAACAATAACCAAAATGATTTTCAAGCACTTTAACTTTAGTTATAATTTATAATCTACAAATATCAGAATTCTTCACGACACAGTTACATTACAAACATTACTGACGGAAGCCCGTGGCTTTTGTCATATTCATCAAGCGTTCGTTAAATACCTATCATTACAAACATTACTGACGGAAGCCAGTGGCTTTTATCATATTCATCAAGTTCATTAAATACTCATCATTACAAACATTACTGACGGAAGCCCGTGGCTTTTATCATATTCATCAAACGTTCGTTAAATACTCACCATGAGAACTGCTGTATACAGACAGACCTAGAAACAGACATTGTAGTATGTTTCTTATCGTTATAACTTCTAGTCTATTCACAGATTATCTTGCCTTGTACTATAAAACAACTGTACAGTTATAGGTTTAAAAACGTAACGGCCTTTTTAAAATGAATAGTTATGCTTAAGTTCAATTAAAAAAAATATTTTTTTCATTTTTCAACTTAATTTGTCTTGTGGATAAAATGTTAGTTATGAAGGTAGTGTACTGAAAGAGAACATTTTATCATTCAAAAAAACAAAACAAAGAAAACTTAAACAATATTCTCTGTCTATTGTTTATAGGATATTCATCAGTGTCCTTACTTCCAGCTCACTCTATTAAATCATATTTCCGGTTGTTTGTTAAGCTTTTGCTCACACCATTATTAATCTATAACTTAATGTGCACGAAATGTTTAAATAGTTAATGGCTTTTTGACAGACAATAAAATCAAGCACTGTGTCAGATTAAATTGCGTCTTTTGTAAACATCGATGTTTCCTGCGTTTTGTATGGTCACCATTTAAAATAAGCCAGTACTAAAAAATTTTTATTTATGAATGAATCTAAACGATTTTTAACATGTCAGTCTTCGAAATTCACTTAACATTTTCTATAATGTTTGAGCTAAAATATGTACAGTTGCTTAAATATTGACCTCTGAATAGTTACTAATTGTTAACAATTATTTCCTGCTTTCCAGTGTCTTATTGTAAAATATCAGATGATTGTATTCTGATAAACCACTAGTGAAATTTACAAAATATAATTTTCACTGTGCCGGACTACTTTATTTCCCTCACTGCACCCCAATTACAAAGAAACACGGTTCGACCGGCCTATAAACGTATCCGCATGATAGAATCAGATGACAGTGATTGAATTTTTAATAAAACACTTAATTAAATCCAGATGAATATGAAAACACTTTTTATTTTGTTCAGTTATCATTTAAAGAGCTTGATGGACCAGAAGGCGATTTTACTGTTAAAGAAACTGTAAACAATATGGCGGACGTTTCAATTATGTGTCATCTCCTGACGCGGAGGAATATATTTCATTGATGTATTTGCAGTTTCTGTCATATTTCGTTAGATTGAATTAATATTAAAAATGTTTTGTTAAAATGTTATTTTTGTACTTATGAGTGAAGAAATAAACACTGAAATCCCAGATTTTCATTATTTTTTTATCGAATTTCTTGGAACTACTTTGAATAGCGTCACGCACGTGCAGACATAGAAAATATTGGGGTGCACGACGGGTGGATAAGATGTTATCACTGTTTTACCTTTTTTCCGAAATAACACTGAAAGGCATGAAATAAATAGAATATTTGATTTTTTCAGTGTGTGATCGAAATTTATTTCACTCGTGACCATCAGATTTTAAATATAAAAATCTGATGGTCATTCGTGAAATAAATTTTAGATCACACACTAAAAAAAGCAAATATCCTCTATGTATCTTCAGGCTTTAAAATGACCCGCGTTATTTTTTTATACATCTCGAAATTCAATGGCACAAAAATAACGCACAAATTCCTCAAGGATTTCCCAGTTTTAGCTGTCGCTTATTTACAAATTACGGCCATGCGGAGTGCTGGACAAGCGAAACGAGACAGGAAGAGTTTACGAGTCATTTGTTCTTTTTGTTGATCTTATTTTAAACGATTCACGGTTTAGTTCGTCAAAACATAATATTATATCTATAGTTTATAAAGTGTAATGTTATAAAGCCTATTAATTAGTTTACAAATGAAAAAACAGAAAGATCCAAGCGTGATATCTAAGCTACTTCTTTCAGTTTTTTTTCTGTTTTGTAGATGGCGAATGCTGTCAAAAAGCAAAATATTGTTATCATCCGTAGTGGAAAAACTTCGGTAAATAATTAAAGTACAATAAAGAACTTCAGTAATATCAAATTAGCAATTTGAACAATTAATTTATTTTTATTTAGTTTACTTTCAATCTATTTATTGGCAAGTTTAAATGATAAAACAGTAACATGCAAAACAATAATTAACATATACCGGTACTCGATCTCATAACAAATATGAATGTGGAAAGAAGTAGCAATATATAAATAAGTGATTTTATCACGCCCAACATTGTTCTTTTTGTTTAATTGGTCTGTAGATAAGATCTCGTCAAACTTTTAATGTTTATCGATTTTTTTCTGTAAATTGTTGCCAAGAAACAGCTGGACCTGTCAGTTTGTTTATTCAGTGCGGACCGCAATCACGTGACGATGTATAATCATGTCATTAAATTTGTCGTCTGCATAATTTGTTAACAGTTATTACAAATAATAATTTTAAAGAAATGAAAATGGGCGAATTTATTACCGCGCGTACTAACCGTTTTTGCCGTTGGCGCGAAATTTCATCCCGGCGAAATAAAATGTCTTCACGGTATTGATAAAGGTAAGGACTTTCAGTTTTCTGTCATATATTGCTTAAACACTCGTATATGAGTACCTCATGTTACATTTCTTTTCGGGCAATCTGACATGATACTAAAGAAATAAAAGGGAATAAACAACATTGGAAAACACCTCGGTCTAAAGTAGATCTACTTTGTGCTTGATTAAAAAAGCAGCTAGGAAACTTTTTTGTGAAATTATTTTTAAAGCGGTTTTTCAGATTTTGGGCAGATTTTCAGTTATAGTAAAAGCAAACTCCACCCTCTATAGGCCATGATATTTTAAGGAATAAAATGATATAAAGGAATTTTATAAGGGGCCGCCTAAGAAAGGTTCCTGTGAAAATATGTGTTCGAAATCCCGAATATGTTCGAAAGCGGTGGCATAGGGTTAAGAGTTAAGGGTTAGGGCCCATTAAGCCTCAGAAATGACTACAATTTTTTCTCTCAAGAAAGGCAAAAATGTTCTTTACAATATTCAAATAATGGATTTAGTGCATGTTAGATGTTTATCACTTGAAGGTAGTTGCGCTGAATATGAAAAAATGTGTTTTAAAAGAAGCAAAATGTAAACAAAGTGGTATTTTGACATCCATACAAAATAATAATTCACTATATCTTTAGTAGTGGCCATAAAGCAAAAGAAACAAAACATGGTTCAACTATATGGCTAATGAGTACCATTTCGGAAATTGTAACTGTACACTAAAAATGAAATGTTTTTGAGAAATAAAAAAATAGTAGCATTTTGTGGGCTTAATGGGAACATATGTCATATGTTGAAATGTCAAAAAGGTTGAGTTTTTGGTTTAAACATTAACAGTTACATAGTATTTTTGTACCAGAGAATACTGTAGTCGCATGTAATAGTACGAGCAGATGGTATCCAGAGCAATCTGACTGAAGTTCACGATCTCCCTACGGTTCGCATAGCGATGTGTAGGATATGATTTTAATCAGATTGGTATCCAGAGCTACCCTTCGAAGGAGGGTAAATGTTAGGAAACATCTCAAACAAAAGATATCATATATTCTACAGATATATTTCAACCGTCCTTTTACTGAAGAAGACAATCTTTCTGGGGCTAGTATGTTATTTATCGGATCACCCAGGAGATATTAGCATTGTAGGCCTACTGAAAAACAACTGAAGATATAAAAGTTTTGATGCATATGTGGATTTGATAATTGAATATCTGTCCGTTAAAATGCAGAATAGTTTCAGTAATGTTTGTAGAGATGTAATGTTTCTTTACATAAAACCATAAACAAGTATTATTGACTTGCAATGCAAAGTTTCATATGTGTGTTAAAATAAATGATTTGATGAAAGAAATAACCTATTTTTTAAATAATAATATACATGTACATAATTTGCAATACATTTATTGACAAAACCCAATGGAAGATTAAAGCGTTAAAGAAAATATTTAAAAACGTTCAACTAAAAAAGATGAAAAAAGGAGACGGAATATTACATTTTTCCATCTATAAAACAAAAACTGTTTACACGTCTTCTAGAAAAAAAAACATATGGAAATTTATTTTTATTTACAACAGAAGCAACTTCAGCAAGCCTGGCAGCACATATTTTCTGTGGTTCAGTCGCTGTATGCTTTAGCAGGTAATATGTCACAAGATATCATGTTCCAAACTTAATCAAGGAGAATATATATGCTTCCACAATTGCACTAGTCCATGAATGTGGGTGATACAGCTTGGATAATAGAAAATGATTTAAACTTGATTATTGATTTTCAAAATAGAATAGATAATTATATGTTTGCTAAAAAAAGCTGGAATGAGCGTACATCATATCTGTTGAACAAAATAAAACTTGGCTGTTGTCCCCATCGTACAGGCAAACACCGTTAGAAATCAGCTATAGCTAACCATTTGTTGTCCTCATCGTACAGGCAAACACCGTTAGAAATCAGCTATAGCTAACCATTTGTTGTCCCCATCGTACAGGCAAACACCGTTAGAAATCAGCAATAGCTAACCATTTGTTGTCCCCATCGTACAGGCAAAGACCGTTAGAAATCAGCTATAGCTAACCATTTGTTGTCCTCATCGTACAGGCAAACACCGTTAGAAATCAGCTATAGCTAACCATTTTGACAGTTTGTCTTTTTCGACACCAAACTGACATACTGTGCGAATGGAATTGTGTAAGACATCTTCATATGTATCTTTGTATTATATCTGTCTTTCATAACAAATTTTAGGTTATGTCAGTATAACTTCAAACATCTCTTTCAATATCTGATTCGTCTGTCACCTTATCTGGTTCAGGAAAATAGCTTTAAACATCTGTTACGAAACGTAATTTGACTAGCCTGCTATGTTATCCGAGTGTTGCAAACGCAAACCTACATGCTACATATTTGAAAATGATGTAACACAATAAGTTCACTACTGTCAAGAGTGACAGTCAACAAGAAAGGTTGATTGCAATCTATGAACAACACTTATTCGGTTATATAGTTACATAATTTTAAAAACAAGGAATGCAATTAAAATGCGAAAAAACGAACGAACCCCTAAAAGAAATCAAAGTCACATTACTAAATGTCAGATATTGTTAACATGTTCATTGTAATATAATCAAATAAAACCCGAGCTGTCCTTTAAATACCTAAAGGTATTGTTGCGGTGTAGTAACATACGTTCTAAAACTTTATACCTTCTCGAGTTGAGACCAACCAACACATTATTCCAAACATAAGGGTTATAAGGAAAGCTGAAAGAATGAAATAAATCCTATCAAAATATCTAGACACCTCATACCATCCCGTTTCGTTCAGATTTTCAGAGTCATTTTGTAATGATGATTCTTTCGTCGAATGTTGGAGCTCTACTTGTGTTTTTTCTTTGACCTTAACTTCCTTTGGCTTTTTAGTAACTATTTTCTTAATTAAGCACGGAATTTTCGTGCTTTTTACGGATAATTTTGAAAGCCAAACTATGAAAACATTCCAGATCATGCCAACAGTAAAGATAACATTAAATGCCAACATGTTGTAAGACAAAAGACTTATTGTGATAGAATTTCTTGGCATCTCACCGACAAAGGACAAGTTAACAAAAAGCATCGCCAAGTAAGTTGTTATTGCAAAAGATAACCTCTCGGAATCTGGCGGCACAAGAGGAACAAAGAGATTAAGTACAGAAAGCAACCAGGCTGGTGTGAAACTATGAATTAAAAGGAAACCTGGTCTTCGTGTAATAATAACATAACTTAACGCATATGATGCAGAAAGTGCTGAAGAAGTGTCTGTTATATTCATAACGTGGAAACCGTCCTCCTTAACATCCCACTCCTGGTTTTCCTGGTAGACTGTTCTGTCGATAATACTTGTTTTTCTTCCATAAATCACAAGCTGTTCTGCAGTGTAAGACAACGAGTAATAATCAGTAAAACAAATATGCGTATCCCAAGGAAAGTACTTCATATAAATATGACACAATGCTCCAGTCTCTCCCCATATCGTGAGAGAAACGTTCCCCTCATTCGTCACAGTAGCATTAATATTTGGCTGGCTACCTTGAACGTTTTCACGATCTCCACAACCGACGGAAGATGTGAATCTTTTTTCTATGTCTGGTGTCCAATATTTTCCATGCGGCAGCGATACTGCAGAAACTTCTCCAAAGTCTGTTGTATTCCATCTGAGTAACTCATCTTTCCATTGTAAGGAAAAGAAAGAGAAGGCGCAAAGATGTCCGGCAGTTACGTCAACGTTGTTTATGAAACGTATACTTTGAAAAATTGTCACCTAAAATAAAGAAAAACTAAACCCTGTCTAATGCGTTTTATTAATGTCTTACCAATGTATTCAAAACAATATCTAAACACATTTACACGCTTCAATATAAATCAGAAAGAAAAAGGGGTTCTGTTAAAATCCTGCAAGAACTTTTGGTTATATTTAATTACTTTTGTCCACAAAATTATTTTGTATTATTGTAACTTTTAATTGAACTGAGCATTTAAATTTTATTAAACGGATATTTTAACAAATTACCACCTAAACAAAACATGTCACTGAAATATGTCAATGCCCCTTGGAGTGTTGATTTGATCCTTGAGCTGAGGAACGTTTGAAGGTAAATTTTAGATCCTTCAAAAGGAGTGTTTTTTTGAAAATGTGTCCTCAAGGTCATCTTCATTTAGAGGTTAAGGTGAAAAAATATATGTCATTAAGAAGATTTATTTTACTAGATTTATTTGTTGAGTAATTAGGGAGTTATGCTCAATATTAAGTATTTTTGACAAATGAACCTTTGAGGTCAAGGTCATACAAATTTACGACATTGAGAAGGTCTTGTCCAAAGGCGTGGTGTGTTCAAGTATGAAGTAAATGCATTTACTTATACGGAAGTTATGGGCAATGTTAAAGTTTTCGGACGGAATGACAGACTGACAGACGAACAGTTCAAAAACTATATGCTCTTTAATTCGGTGGGCATGATAAAAAAAACATGTTGATATATTGGTCTTTCACACAATTTATTTTCCACATAAATCAATCAAATCAAATGACAAATAGAAAACCGTGATATTGCTAGGGTTTTTATTATGGAAGGGGATATCCGCCAGTGTATGCATACTGCTGTATGACAATTGCATATTGCTTTGTTTAATTCGTTATTATAATCTGCATTTCCCCGTGCCTTTGAGTTTATTTCCTCTGCTTGTTGCAAATATCTTGCAGCTTTTGCAACTCGATGTATGTAAATCATACAATTTTTAATGCAAAAGGAAAGTGCATATTCGGTTGTTATTCGATTGTGTATAACCTTGAAATGTTGATGCTTATAAGTTCTTACTACTTTTGACGTGGTTCTTTGTGACTATATATCACACATAAGCTTTTAAACACCTATTATTTGCTTTCGGTAATTTCGACGTTGAATGTTTGTTTCAGAAGACTTTTAAAGTACACGATTCAGCCTGGACTCTATGTTTTGCACTCAGTTATGTGTAATGCTTATTAATGTATTTAAACAAATTTTCATATTCACTTAAAGATATCAGTTAGCACAAAGCAATAGCAAACATGAAACTAACCGAATGCATCTGTAACATGTATTCATATAACGCTGGGAACCATTTTTTTCGGCAGTTTCCGTAAAAAGGTTAATCATGAACGGTGTATTGACTAAAAAATACCAGGCAAACTAGTGCAATTCAAGACGGGCAATACAACAATTGCTTTTTCAGAAGTTTATTTCGTTGAGAAATTTGCACTTTCCTCCCGACATAAGTACTCCAGGCACCTACATTTTCACTGACCGACTATTATTTCCGTCGTCATCACGTACGTTAGTAAACTCGTAACAATAATTTTCTCTTTTTGTATTCTATAAAACTAAAAGCAGCAAGAGCATAAGCTGACCAATGCAAATAATCTGTCAGCTACATTAATCATAAATTTGGCTTTCTGTATTTTTTTTCATCAATAAAAAAGTAACAAGGTAAGAGTTGACCATTTCAAAAAGTCACTGAGGTACAAGTTGACCATATTAAGTACAAGCTGAAAACTTAGTTATTATTATTTTTTTTGCATGCTATAAAGGCACGTTCCCAATTGAAAAAAAATCGCACTTTTTCCAAATTTTGATAAACAATTTCTCAAGAATATATATAATGCTACAATTTTCAGTATATTAGACTGTGCAGCCTACCAGGACTCAAACTCCATACCCTTGGAATACTGTTCCGCTGATCTACTGTCTGAGCTACCCAGCCTCATACAGGTTATCTTCCCTCTGCCGGAACAGTTCTGAACAGTTCTACACACTTAAGCATTTTTGATAAAATCACTCATTTTAATGTTCACTCAAAAACAAAGCTTAATCATAAAACATACAACATGACATTTAAAACATTTTCATGACATTTATTTTCCAATTAGCTGAAAAAATACTAGAAAATGAAAAAGACTCCTGTTTTTATAAATTCATCTCAGAGTTAAGTCATTCAACCAGTTCCGATTGACATTTTGACTACTCAAATGGTCTCTTTAACTTATAATCATATTTATCTACAATCAGTGTCTCTTTTAAAGACCCTGCTACAATGTAGTGGTTTAGGCCACTTCCAACAACCTTGTTGTTGCCAACAGTGTTGGGGCTTCATGAAAGCGGTTGGGGTTCAATTCCCGTGAGAACCCTTAGGTTTATTTTGTCTACTTATGTACTTCAACAATACTCTCAGTCATATAGACGCTATGCATAATTTATATTTTCTTTATATTTGTCCTTAATTCCATTAAGAAAGGGTGATTTGCCCAGAAAAATGGAAAAGTTTTCTCAAACCTAATCGGTCCACAGACCACATTGTTTTAATATAATCCTATTACACATGTATATAGTATTTTCATACATGTTTAAAAATGATGTGAGACGTGGCCTGTGTCCGTGAATCTGTCAAGAAAGCTATAATATAAACAAATAACCAGATTTCTACCTTTAATCTTCATTATTTGACCCACTTTTCCGAGAATTTCAATTGACAATATAAATTATAAATGACCTCAGGTCAAAACTTGTACTTATGTGTAGATGGGAGAATTTTACCACTGAAAAAGAAACATTTACTTATTCACTTATTTCGCCATTATTTAGCATTTCATCCAAAATACACGACCGGCAAGTAATGACTATTTCACCGTAAAACCACGGAAAACGCCGAAGGTCAAATTTGTTCTTCTACAGTTATCTCCCGTGTATAATAATTTGCGCTAGAATCTTAAATTCTTTACTGGTTCCCTACGAAGTTTACATTAACATGATGCTTTTAACAATCGATTGACGATTATACTAAGTTTATGCATCATGTTTAAATACCTCTTTTTCTGAAGTTTAAACATATTTTCTATCGTTCATGTTGTTAATGATTACCTTCTGGAATATTAAATTTAAACAACAGCCATGTGGTAGCAAACAAGAATGATGTTAAATAAAAAGCCGATACATTCAAATTAAGAAACATAAAAGACTTAAGTAGTTGTTTACTTCTTGTCACATTCAATAGCAACAAAGTCAAATGAATTTACAAATACATAGTTTTCAGTCTATAATTTTACAGATAAACATTTCAAGATCACAACGGTACAAAAAATGTTAAACCACGGACTCTAAATGTGCAAATAAGAGTTATTTGAATATGGGAATGAATTGTAACAATAGCAATAGGATACACGAAAAACAAATTACTCATAAATAGAATATATGCAACTTTATTGAAGTTGTCAATAAGTAGGACGCATATGAAAGTAAATTACATAAAATTGTAATTTAGCAGTAGACATACAGTGGCGGATATCCCCTTCCATATTTTATTGCTGTTGCTCTTTTGTTACTAATAATTTCATTACGAGAATCATTTTTTGTTAATGTTACTTTGATGTGTGATGATATATTTAACTTCAACGGTTAGATATTTATTCCAAATCTCAATTTTATTGTTACATTACTTTATGGATTAAAGCCTGGGGAATTTATTTAGATATCCGAAACAGACATACCTTTATAGGTGTCCTACTATCTTGAACAGGTCTTACAGTTTTGTCATACCTCGCGGGATCAAATAAGTAGTCTTTTAGTTTCTTTTCCTCTTCATATGTGTAACTGATGCACGTTCTGAAAAGTGCTAATGTCCACACAAAAGTCTTTAATAAAATCATGAGTTCTTTTAAATCATATCAACAATTATCTGTAAACTATACAAAAAATGTTTCATTAATATTATCGTATCACTTCGCCTTTGGTTTAACACAAAACAACTCTACAGGAGAATTGTTCTAGAACGAGATTGTCGGCAGGATTTTCAATTGTTTGAAACAGGAGCTGCTATTGACAGCTCTTATCTAATATTACGATACAGTCATACCTTTAGTTGTAATGTTTCGTGCGAAAGGATGAAGAATTAAAATATCTTCATAGTTGTTAAGGATTGTTTTACATTTACTACCTACATTCATTTTTATCTTATTGATAATAATATATATAATATAGAAATAAGGAGGTAAGTCGTTCCATCCACTGAAGGAGATCAGTCGTTCCATCCATTAAAGGAGATAAGTCGTTCCATCCACAAAAGGAGATAATTCGTTCCACCCATGAGGAGATAAGTCGTTCCATCCATGAGAGTAGATAAGTCGTTCCATCCATTAGGAGATAAGTCGTTCCATCCATGAGAGTAGATAAGTCGTTCCATCCTTGAGAGTAGATAAGTCGTTCCATCCATGAGGAGATAAGTCGTTCCATCCATGAGGAGATAAGTCGTTCCATCCATGAGGAGATAAGTCGTTCCATCCATAAAAGGAGATAAGTTGTTCTATCCATGACAGTAGATAAGTCGTTCCATCCATGAGAGTAGATAAGCCGTTCCATCCATGAGAGTAGATAAGTCGTTCAATCCATGAGAGTAGATTAAGTCGTTCCTTCCATGAGAGTAGATAAGTCGTTCCATCCATGAGAGTAGATAAGTAGTTCCATCCATGAGAGGTGATAAGTCGTTCCATCCATGAGAAGAGATATGTCGTTCCATCCATGAGAGGAGATAAGTTGTTTCATCCATGAGAGTAGATAAGCCGTTCCATCCATGAGAGTAGATAAGTCGTTCCATCCATGAGAGTAGATAAGTCGTTCCATCCATGAGAGTAGATAAGTCGTTCCATCCATGAGACGAGATAAGTCGTTTCATCCATGAGAGTAGATAAGCCGTTCCATCCATGAGAGTAGATAAGTCGTTCCATCCATGAGAGTAGATAAGTCGTTTCATCCATGAGAGTAGATAAGTCGTTCCATCCATGATAGTAGATAAGTCGTTCCATCCATGAGAGTAGATAAGTCGTTCCATCCATGAGAGTAGATAAGTAGTTCCATCTATGAGAGGTGATAAGTCGTTCCATCCATGAGAAGAGATATGTCGTTCCATCCATGAGAGGAGATAAGTTGTTTCATCCATGAGAGTAGATAAGTCGTTCCATCCATGAGAGTAGATAAGTCGTTCCATCCATGAGAGTAGATAAGTCGTTCCATCCATGAGAGTAGATAAGTCGTTCCATCCATGAGAGTAGATAAGTCGTTCCATCCATGAGAGTAGATAAGTCGTTCCATCCATGAGAGTAGATAAGTCGTTTCATCCATGAGAGTAGATAAGCCGTTCCATCCATGAGAGTAGATAAGTCGTTCCATCCATGAGAGTAGATAAGTCGTTTCATCCATGAGAGTAGATAAGTCGTTCCATCCATGATAGTAGATAAGTCGTTCCATCCATGAGAGTAGATAAGTCGTTCCATCCATGAGAGTAGATAAGTCGTTCCATCCATGAGAGTAGATAAGCCGTTCCATCCATGAGAGTAGATAAGTCGTTCCATCCATGAGAGTAGATAAGTCGTTCCATCCATGAGAGTAGATAAGTCGTTTCATCCATGAGAGTAGATAAGCCGCTCCATCCATGAGAGTAGATAAGTCGTTCCATCCATGAGAGTAGATAAGTCGTTCCATCCATGAGAGTAGATAAGTCGTTTCATCCATGAGAGTAGATAAGCCGTTCCATCCATGAGAGTAGATAAGTCGTTCCATCCATGAGAGTAGATAAGTCGTTCCATCCATGAGAGTAGATAAGTCGTTCCATCCATGAGAGTAGATAAGTCGTTTCATCCATGAGAGTAGATAAGCCGTTCCATCCATGAGAGTAGATAAGTCGTTCCATCCATGAGAGTAGATAAGTCGTTCCATCCATGAGAGTAGATAAGTCGTTTCATCCATGAGAGTAGATAAGCCGTTCCATCCATGAGAGTAGATAAGTCGTTCCATCCATGAGAGTAGATAAGTCGTTCCATCCATGAGAGTAGATAAGTCGTTCCATCCATGAGAGTAGATAAGCCGTTCCATCCATGAGAGTATATCTATGTCTAAACGTGTTCTAATTACAATTACCTTAACGACAGATATGGATGGGAATTACTTTTAATAAAGAAAGAACAAAAACTTATACAAATGTATGTTCCTCCCAAAATCTATATCAATGTCTGTAATGGTTGAAATTAAATACAACAATTTGATTACAACAAAACACGAATTGACGCTAAAAGGTTTTTTGATAGGCCTGTTGTATTTTTGTTCTGCTGAGTAGAAAGTAATTATTTATGATGGATTGGGCAATTTTTGAACGAGTTGTCAATTTTTACAATTGATTGATGTTCTCCGTTGTCTCCAGTCAAATGTATTTACTTCCATTAAGTTTCAATACCGCAATAAAAATATAACAGAAATCAATGTAAACAATCGTAGACATATTTAGAGAGACTATAATTATCGTTTTATACGTGATCAGCACGGATTTTCCGTGATAAGACAAGGACAGACCAATGATGACAACATCTCGAAACAGTAAGAGTTTGTTTTTGTATCGTTATTTGATAACTGAAAGGTTCTTTTCTGTCAAATCACAACGAGACTAAAAACAGAGTATTTCGTCGAATGTTCAAAAGTAATAATTCTCAATTATTCTGTTACTTTGTATTGTACAAAAATATATAAACGTATAAAGAAAGTGAAGCGGAGATGTTTATTTCAGATAAAATTTTTACGAAAGAGTTGATGCAGCCATTGCACAAAAGGACACAATGTACATAATCTCTGACAGTTAATGTTTCATGTCGCATAAACAAAGTTTAAGTTTCAGTTTGGATAACCTCCTTCCAAATCACAAAATTAAGCCAACACATGACTCATCTGTTCATTTGAATACATTTCTTTACAGAAAAAAAGGTAACATGTTAATTCCATCTCCTATCAAAAATAATCTTTTCTTTTACGCAGAATGTTTTTCATTAGTCAGCGCCGACTACTAGCAAAAGTTGTGGACTAGTTATGGAGGCGGTGTCATTAAATGAGTTATGATTATAACTAAAGCTACTATTTTGTTATTTGATGCTGATTTGTTTGATAACTTGCTTTATTAAGAATGTTGATACAAATCATTTTCTAGAACGTGTCTATTATTCCGGAACAAAAATTAAGTTGTTTTACAAATTGTACATGGACACCATAGATTTAAATTATTCAATTCTAAAAATATTAATTTGTATTAAAATATGAATTTATATTAAATAAGATTATATGTAGCTCTGTAACTGCAAAGTATCATTCATCTTTAAAAAATCGGGTATCGAACAGTCTACTTTTACTGGGCAGCTAAACAATTAGAGCGAACATGTATGGGTAGCGAAACAAACCCTGAAATTTAGACATCTGACAAACGTGACAAGGTTCAGTGGTAATAGCATTGGTTTAGCAAACTACTTATGATCGAGGCAGCATGAGTACAACTAACACTCATATATGGTCTATTTAAATGCACTAACAATTCTATAGTTATAAAAATATTCTGTATGTGTAAAATTACATGTATCCAACACATTCACGTCTTCAGAATCTTCTACGTCGACTTGATACTGTGCATCAATGTTTTTCCTGTGTTCTTCTGTCAATGAATTAACTATACTTTGGTTAGTGTTTATGGAACGACACTTCTGTCTTAAGATCACAACTGTGACGATATCTTTGTTAATGTCAACATGTCTTGTTCAGGCACTGGCAGTCGGTAATCTTTTTAAGAAAAGATCAAAGTGAAGTTCTGTTAAAAAAGGATATTTATGTCAAACTGTAATGCAATCTTATTCAGTAAATATAGTTTTGAGTTCTACTACTACGTTGTTCTGTCCAGCATTTATGCTGTTTTGTGGAACCATTATATTGACTTTTTTCACAGAAAAAGTTTAAGAAATTGTTCTATGTAAACGTTATTTTATTGTCTTTTAAATGGAAATTTGCTCTGTTTAAATGTATTTCGTCCTAATAAAACGAATGTAATGTTCGACCCACATTAGAAGCTGTTATCAAAAACTATCACTGAACGCAATATTTTGTCAGTCTATCATGTCAGACTGTAGATATCTGTGTTATCATGTTAAGCAGACAAACCTTTATGTTTAGGAAGAAAAGATATTCCTGAAAAATGAAGTTTTCTTTGGAAACTAAGGATTAGTTCTGTTGTAGAGGTATGGTGCCATGTCTAGAATTATAATGAGTCAGAACTACGGTGAGTTTTTAAACAGGATATATCATATTGTCAAAGAAACAAGTTGTTCTTCTTTTAAATTCATTTATTATTTTGTCTTTTCCTATAGGTTTGGTATTGTTTTAAATCTATAGATCATTGTATTTGAAAAGAAAGATATTGTGTCAATAAAAAGGTAAGTTAATTTATAGAAACTGTATTTTGTTTAGGATGTAGTAACTAACACAATGAGCCAAAATGATATACGGCTGTGAATATACGGTCTATTCAGATGTTATTATTTCGTTAAAACTAAAAAAAAACAAATTTATAGGACATGTTGTACTGTTCAGAGATATTAAGTTGCTTAAACCTATAACTTATCCTTTTGAAAGTGTTGTACTTGAGGTACCGCCGTCTGGTCATACTCTAAATTTTCCACGTATTTGTCTAGAATAACAACATGAACATGGTTCAGTTGTACTGTTGTGATTGTTTTGTCAGATATAAAGAATGTGATCGTTTATTAAATACTTATAAATGAAATATTGAGAAATATTGATGAAATAAAATGCGTATTTTCATTTTTTCGTATTTTCGCTGTAAAAATCTATTCTTTACTGCAATAAAACAAATTTTTTTTCGTATTTTCACAGGTCTCTTGCCAGACTACTTTCTTCTAAACTCAGCCAATACACAAAATTAAAGGGGAATTCTTTCGAATCTTTTGGTCAAAAAAGAGAGAAAGTAAATAATAAACAGAAAATTCAAGTTTTTTTTTCTATAAATACGGGATTTATTTTCATCAAGTGGTATGATAGCCATTCGTGAAATATTCATTTTCATACCACTCGATGAAAATAAGTCCCGTATTCATAGAAAAACAATTGAATATTCTCTATGTATTTTGTATTAAATGTATCTATATGTCGTTTTGTCAGATACAAACAATGTGATCGTGTATTTTGCCAGATACAAACAATGTGATCGTCTATTTTGTCAGATACAAACAATGTGATCGTGTAATTTGTCAGATACAAACAATGTGATCGTGTATTTTGTCAGATACAAACAATGTGATCGTGTATTTTGTCAGATACAAACAATGTGATCGTGTATTTTGTATCTATATGTCGTTTGTCAGATACAAACAATGTGATCGTGTATTTTGAATCTATATGTCGTTTTGTCAGATACAAACAATGTGATCGTGTATTTTGTCAGATACAAACAATGTGATCGTGTATTTTGTCAGATAGAAACTATGTGATCGTGTATTTTGGCAGATACAAACAATGTGATCGTGTATTTTGTATCTTTATGTCGTTTTGTCCTGAAAGCAAAGAGTTCCTTTTAACAAAATTTCACTTCAAGGTATTAAACGTAATTAAAAAAAAACAGGATAGCAAAGCTTGTAAAATGGTCGATTCATTTTGAATAATATGGACAGAATATCACTTGAAAGAACCAACCTTTTTAAAAATTGGTTTAAATTAAATGCCACTTTTAAGTAATATTAAAGCTACTGACTCACAGACGATGATAAAAAGAAAATGTTTATACATCTTGAAATACTTGCTGTAATCGTGAAGAACATATTTAAACTAAGTTACTGACTCAGTTTTTGTGATAGAAAAACATCATAATATAAAGATTTACGCATTTTTATCGGTAAAAAATTTACCCCGTTAGTCACGGGGTAGATACTTTAGTTATAACATTAATTTTAAGGCAATGTAATAACTAGATGCCGTGGCTCAGTGGTCTAAGTCGTCGCTCTAAATTTTACTGACCGAAAGGTCGTGGGTTCGAATCCTGGTTATGTCAAAACTTTTTTTTTCAGTTTTCATGGTGTATAGAAGCATAATATTATATTTTTTCCATAATATATTAAATCCTCTTAAATTTTAAAGAATAAAAAATTTCAGCAAAATTTTGTGAGTCAGTCGCTTTAAAGAAAAGGCATTATTTATACTAACCACATTAAGGAATTTTTGCTTAAGTTAAGAAATTTTTATTCACATTCGGATTTGAAACTGAAGACAAAGATAGATGGTAAGAAGTAGAAGTGCAATGCACAAGAACTATAACTCTGTCTGGTCCCATTCTTAAAATGTTTTACTCAGGAACATAACTTTAAAACTATGAAGTGAATTGATGAGAGTCTTAAAACAGATTGATGGCGACATGCCAAAAACATACCTCTACCTTATCCAGTATTCTAGTTATCTCCCCTTCTTAATTTTTATAATGAATTATCTTGAACACTGTAAAAGAGATTTATTGAAACTTAAGATAAAGATAGATTGTGTGAAGTTATGCAATGCTCAAGAACTGTAAGCTACCTTGTACCATTTTTGAATTATCTCCCTACTTATTTTTTCCAGAGCATAAATTTAAAACTAATAAGTGAATTGATGTGAAACAATATAGATAGATGATGACAAGGAGATGTTTATCAGGGAGCATATGATGTGTATGATTAAGTTCTATCTCTTGTTTCGAGAAATATTCCCGTTTAGTCTGTTATTGAATATGATATGAATTTTCAATGTTATATAAAAATCCCCAGTTAAGCGGTGAAGTTATAACACGGATATGCTGGACTGAACTTACTACCTTTAAATTTCCGTCGCAGTTCGAACTTTTAGCATCAGGTCTGGCTTTATACGTTTTTTTCCTAAGTACATAAAGAAAGTATCTTTAAAGTGACTATATATATAACTGTTTCAGTGCACACCGGCTTATAGTTTTATAAATACAAGCTTGCCAGGGAATTAGGAGCGGATATGGTCCAGTGGTAACGCGCTGGACTGGTAAACCAGGGGTCCCGAATTCGATGCCCCGCTACTTCACTAACATTACTAATAGTCTTCCGGATGAGACTTTAAACCGAGGTCCCATGTATCAGTGCTACATAGCATGCAAAAGAACCAGGGGTGTCTCTTGAATGAGATGCTTTCTGTAACTTGCTCTACCCGCACAACATAAAATAGCTAATCTCTTCAGGGGGCGTCGGTCATATGGGCAACCGGTACCGACGATAAAAAAGCTCAAATAGATAGAGAATCAGGAGCGGATCAGTGGTTCAGTGGTAACGCGCTGGACTGGTTATCCAGGGGTTGCAAGTTCGATACCCTGCTCCTCTACTGTCTTTCGGATGAAACTTTAAACCAAGGGATCGTGTAGCAGTGCTTAACACTGACCATTGATAAGAACAAGTGGTTTCTCTGGAATAAGGTGCTTTTTGTATCTTGCTCTATCCCCTACAGCCTAAAATAACTAACCTCTGCATGGACGTCTGGGTCATATGGGTTACCGGTATAGACAAAAAATAAACTCTTGCGGGACGAGCTGAGTTTGTATCCAGCTCAGGATGGTCACTTTCAGATCATCATTAATCTTTCTGTAACTTACTTTCATGTTCGTAACATAGGGATCGTCAGGGATAACCATTCCTGGACTTAAGAAAAATAATAAAAATCTGTAAAGATTTCTGATAGACCACACCATTCGTCATCATAAATAATGACTTTCTGAAGTAAATGAATTGCTCCGATTGCTACGTTATGGAATCGATTCTCTAGGTAATGGTTAAAACGTTGGTTTTCAATGTGAGAAGATCTGATTAATTATCAGTTACTCAGGTGTAATATCTTTATGAAATTATAAAAAAATTGAAAAAGTATTCATCTGCACAAATAAAACGAATTTAACAAGTCATACTAAAGTCCTACAAATTAAAATCAAATTTTACCCTCTGGTGTCTTTTCCCTTCTGCATATATATCGATTCGGTTTATCGCGCGTATCTGATTTTCGCTTTATTTGCGTCCAAACAAATTTGCCAAAATCAGAAACAGCGAAAAGTTAATCCAAGAATTTCGCGTTTTTTAGTAGTAGACGGACTTTCCTACTTTCCTTTTTCTCAACTGGTGTTATGTTTACACGTGATAAAAAATACGGTATCAACTGCAACGGGGTAATACCTAATTAAGCCTTCCAATGCACCGTTCTTATTAGACTTTTGCGCTTAAATCGACATCTTTACCGTTATTCACTGAATGCATGTTCATGGCTTTGAAAAGAAAGAAATCTGACTTAAAGCTTCTGAATGAAGGTTGTTTATTTATTAACATTACAGACTGATGAATGTTAGTTGACCCGGAAATCACATAAATGTACATGGAATTATGCACATGTTTGATTTGGAATTTTAGAATATAGCTATGGTCACATTTTCTGTCTTTGAATAGTCTCACTAAGAAAGATGGAAAACGCGAGAATAACAATCAGAGGTAGAAAATTGCTACAATTAAATTCGCTAAAATTTAATTTGACCAAAATCGCGAAATTTGGTGTACGCAAAAATAACCTGATAAACGGTAATATATTTCCATGTCTGCCATGCTTTACAAGTTTAAAAATACGAAGCAGACAGCAGTAGTGAAACTTTATTTAAATTTATTTTTCACAATTTGTTTCCCACGCCTATTTTGTACAGTTAGATGGAGCTTATAACCTGTGCTAAGAACGTAACTCTCATAGCGTAAAAGCTGTGCCAAGAACGTACCTCTCATAGCGTATAATTTGTGTTAAGAACGTAACTCTCATAGCGTATAATCTTGCTAAGAACGTAACTCTCATAGCGTATAATCTTGCTAAGAACGTAACTCTCATAGCGTATAATCTTGCTAAGAACGTAACTCTCATAGCGTATAATCTTGCTAAGAACGTAACTCTCATAGCGTATAATCTTGCTAAGAACGTAACTCTCATAGCGTATAATTTTGCCAAGAACGTAACTCTCATAGCGTATCGTAACTCTCATAATCTGACCTAAGAACGTAACTCTCATAAATATAATCTGTGCTAAGAACGTATCTCACAAAGCGTATTATAACGAAAGTCCCAAGATAAGAGTCGACAAAAATGGTTTTATCTGTTTCAGTTTACGCAAATTTTTCTGCTCAAAGTAGAACTTTACAACACAGTTATATAATAATATACATTTCAATAAGTTAGCACTTAATGACCTGCCTTTTAATTGAAGACTAGAACGTTCATCCATTCATTTTGTTAAATATATTCTTAAGCAGGATTTTAAACAATATGGAAAGTCTTCAACAACGAAAGTATCTATAAACATAACGCTTTTTAAAAATTAATTCCACCTAGCTTATAAAAAACAACTAGTTCAATGCTTACGATGATAAAGGTTTGCAATTTGAGTTAAATCAAAATTAACTGTCATCTATTTGTAATATCTTCTTAAATCAACAGACACCGTTCATTCGTTTCACTTTTACTGATACATTTTTAACAGCAATAAATTTATCAGTCCAGTACGTGATACCTCCTTGCGCTTTCTTCCCGTACACACCATTCAAATTCCCTAATTTATAACAACTTTTGTACCACCAACCTCCTCCGTCCAATCGATTCAAACAACAATTATCTGATGAGGCATCATTGTCTCTATCATAGGTGGAGAACTTCATATCGTTGTGATAGCTGAAGAGTTCATCTAAACTACCTTTATAGTTAAAGGCGTCAACATTCATTTTGTAGGAAGTTGCTGCTTCGTGAACCGTAAACACTTGATAGTGTGCAAAATCTTTTGTGCCATCATAGTTTTCAATATCAAAGTAGATCTGACTGCCGTCCCTTGTCAAGCGATGGATCTTTTCAAGTCCCAACCAGTGAGAGCCGTCAATATCACCAAAGCCGCTAACATAGTCATCCCAGGAGCGATAAAAATTGATTTTGTCGTCTACTCGTTTCTATAAATATTTTATAACTACATACTTGACTTTTGAAATGTGTCTTATCTTTAGCCTTCGAAAAAAACTATCTAATGTGAACTAAGTGTTACGTCATCTAATACACACTGTAAACATTTTACCAACCATTATTAGAAACAGTACAATTAAAATGGTTTGTAATAAGACACAATATTAGATTATCTATATTTATTATCTACACACAATAAAAGGTAAATATTAGATAAGAGAAGGCAAAACAATCAAGATAAGTATGTATTCAAATGTCAATATAATGAAATGTTCTATACCCACCCCTGATGGTTTCTGAAATACCTGTGTATGTTAATTCTACTGTAATTCCAACAAAACCAAAGTTCTTTTCTCATTCAGTTGGTTTTTACATGAATAAATCGTGATATAAATCGTGCTTCTACAGGATAACATTCTACCTGAATCAATGTCCAACCTCCATTAGTCATATCGCAGTAGACAAGAAATGGACATCTACCGTCAGGCGAAATATTGTAAAGGCCGTCTGTTCTCGTTCCATTGTGATAGATTTCTAGACAATCTGAAAGCAATCAGTTGAATGAAACAACAAGCCATGTTTATATTTATATTTATTTTTAAATATATATTAGTATTTAGAAATAAGTTGGTCTGAAATTCAACTATAGTGAAACAAAAATGAAGAACTATTAAATGACAATCAAGTGATTTTGAGGCAATCTGACATATTTACACAAAAAATGAAAGAAGAAATAGTTTCATCTTGTATATTTTCTTTATGATAAAATTTTCTTGTAAAAAATAATAATCCAATACAAAACGTTGAAATTATTGCACTGATGAAATAAAAAGTACATCAAGAGTTTATTTCGGTGTTTTACACTTGAATCCCCTGCTATAATATTTAGTTGAGTAAGGACAATTTCGCCGATCTTGTATCCCCCGCCGAATAATGCAAATTTGGTCACATATTTTAAAGAGTACCTACGCATAAAACAAAACCAATAGCAAAATGAAAACAAAGTGCGTGTGTGTGTGTGTGTGTGTGTGCTAACAGTGGGAGTCGCATGCAGCGCGGGGAGGGGGGTACCTACCCATCCCATGTAAGTAATTAGCTAATTTTCACCCCAGGGACATAATATCTTCTTAATAAAAGCCTACCAGAGGATGCTTCACATTAAATAACGAAGTTCTGTGTCAAGCAGTTCTAAAGAAGAAGATTTTCCAAGTTGTTCCTATATAACTATATATAAGCCTCAGGGTAGAGCCAATATTGAGTAATCGGCTACATTAAAGTTTTTGCATGACGCTGACGACGACTCAGTGGCCATAATAGCTCGACCTTAAGCTTTTTCTGCGAAAACAGGCGAGCTAACTAGGTTAATTCACATAGTTAGCTATAAATGCTCTATAACACAAAGTACAGAATTTCAATTCACACTACAGTTATATCACAAAGCAATGTTGCAGTGCACTTCTAGTCAATGAGATGTAATCATATATGACGTTTTATTTTTTAACTTAAAAAAGGAAAAATAGCAAAGAGGAGTAGCTAAAAAATATGAAGTAAAGAGTTTCAGTTTCTATGAACTGGAATTCTACTCAGTGAAATTTAACCATATATGAAGTTTTAGGTATATACCTTAAATAGTTTTAGAGTTATGTTCTAATCAAAGTGTGAGGGACGGACGAACAGCCTGTCGGACAATGCCAAATCGATATCACTCCGTCTTCAGCCGGGGATAATAAACAACGACCTACCTCTTGGAAATCCTTCGATTGTTGTAAACTTGGAAACATTTTCTTCCTCCACAAGTTTCTGAAGTTGGTTCACCTGTATCTCAAGAGAACGAACTTTATCTTCAAGTTCCTTCTGATACGAATTTGTAAGTGCATCCGTATTTGTAGTGCACGTCCAGCTCTCGTGCCCGACTACTGATTTCAGTGAGATGACAACAGCGGTGATCAACAATGACCGGTTCATAGTAAAAGTATTTAAGATACCTATGCCAGATACTAAAATGTGTAAGTCATAAAAATTAGGTACAACAAGTATAGGATACGACGTGAAAGAAATGTCGATTTATTAAAAAAATTTAAGTACGTATTTTCTTATGCAATTTTAAAATGACAAGAAAGAAACACCTTTAAGCTATAAGTGCCATGTAATTCTGTAAAAAAATCTTGGTCTTTATATAAGTTTTGTTTCGTCACCTGCACCTCTATGGTTTGATGTCTAAGATTAAGTATTAGCGCGCGAAATGAAAGATAAATTTTCTGATTATGTTGACCAAGAGGAAAGAGCAATTTACACTGACCAGAACGACACTGAGAACATTGACAGGAAGTTTAAAGGACTGATATTTTATTACTGCTTCAGAAATAATACGTTATTTGCATGTTTCTCTGTCACTACCTAACAACGCCAACGTATAGATTTCAGACGGATTCAGAATTCTTATATAATTAAAGTATAAATAATATGATTTATGAAACCAAGGGTTTAACATTTCAAACGATTATACATGGCAAATAAACATATTATTTTACATTACAATTTTCAGCATCTCAAACATCAAATACTTGAATCGTATATAAAAAAGATAAAAGGTATACCTAATGGACGCTGAGTAGTCGTATATCCTTACAGTTTAACTATTTTTTTAAGTTCGCGCCTCCTTGTGAAGTGTTGACATTATGAGCAACAATATCAGTTTGAATTATGTTTACATTATAGTGTGCTTGCTATCTTACGAATGAAAAACATGGCGTACAGGAAATCCTTTGTTCAAAGATTTTCAGATCTTTTGTAGAAAAAAATCTCCGAGAGAAATGATTAAAAAAGTGCGTTAAGTGTTTTGGTATCTAGATAAAGTATACTGAAAAGGCACGATTAACATAATTATGTTGTGTTCTTAATACAAAATTTGAAATCAGAAATAAACCAAAGGATTTTACAAACAATTCTTTCATTACACAGATTGAAGAAAGTTCTAAATACCAACAAGTCTCTGGAGCGAAAGGTCATGAGTACGAAAAGAGAATCCTACAAGAATCTTACTTGACCGAATTCTTTACAGACTGTTAAATGAATTAAAACAGGAAAAAAGTATTTTGGTTTAAAATGTACTAGTATTTTTTTAGTTTTCCCGAAAGAACACATAACCGTGAACATTCTTCTTAGAACAATAACTTCAAAAAACATTTACAAAGTTAATCGAACTAAAGTAAAACGAGCGCTGGTTCCTGAACACAGGCATTGGACATTCGTCGTTTTTTTAAAATAAATTTGGAAATGTCTAGAGGCCTTGTGACTATCCTCGTGACCGTTTCTTAAAAACTGATTTATCATGAGACTAGTGAAATCATTGGAGTTTCCTGCAGATGTACGGATACAGTTTTGTATACAGGATCTGACACGAGTTTTCATTTCGTATAAACTTTTATTCATCTAATTCAGAAAAATATTATTTAGAGAGCTGGACGAGTTGAATAAAAGTTTACTCGAAATGTTAACGAGTGTCAGATTTTTTTATCACATGTCTTAAACAACCGTAAATGGGTTTTACCACAGCTATATTTATTTGAACTATACATTATTGCAAAAAAGGGTAATAAAACATCCGCAAAGAAAATGAATGTCAAAATATCTTTGAAATAGGTCGTTTATATGATAAACTTTTAAAAATGACAATAATTAAAAAGAGAAGCAACAAGTAAATGCATAATGTTTTGTATAATTAGCCGTTATATTAAACGTGTTTTTAAAAAAATATTGTATTAAAAACAACATTTGTTATGTGATAAAAAGCTGTTTGAATGTTTGCCAGAAGCCTAGTGAAACGCGTAAGTGAATCCTTTACTCAGAAATATTTCATCTTTGTTAATTTAACCCTGCCTTTATGAATGTCATTGTTATTATTCGCCTATCTTCCGTTTAATTAACATTTCTTTGCTCGGCTTGTCAAGTAGAAATGACGCATTTTTGTCATTTCTGATTAAGAGTTGATTTTTAAGTGATCATATTAAACATTCCTTTGTACTTTTGACGAAGTTATATGTCCCATTGTAATACGTTAATGCTGGACTTGTATAGTTTAAAAGACTTTATTACATTTATCAAAGTATAAATTCCGTCTGAAACAGGAAATAAGAAAGTAATGCTCACAATAGATAAAGGTTGTGTATTGTTTGTATTGTTAATGCGGCTTCAAGTTTTAATGATTTTTTTTATTTCTAAGTCAATACATTAAAACATATTTAAATTCAAAAGCATTTGATTTGATATGTGAAAAAGGGGAAGTAATTCTGTAAAGTAATTGTTTTAGTCTGGATTTGTTTTAGTAAAATAGAGTTGCTTCCCTAGATCTTTTGTTTTTCCACTTCATTGAGATTCCAGCCATGAGTGCTCACATGACGAATGGACTGAGTATTTTCATTATGTCCTTGTACAATGTTCTAACAATTGGCATTAATTTTAAAATGGTTTCTCTATGTGAGGGAATGGAAGACAAAACGGGTACTGGGGTCAAATAATTCCTTAATCTGGTAACAGTAGTAGTATTTCTGTATAATATATTATGGTTTATAGTGTTCTTATTGAGAAGCTGAGGTGTGAGTTGGTGTATTAAAACCGTTAGTCACATTTTCACAATGCTTGATAATATAAAATGTATAATTATGTACCCAACCATATGATTAAGTATATGCTCCGTATATAGTTAGGACAAGAATGTATGCAAGCATTTCTAGTAAACCCTCTAGCTAATATTTCTTTCAGACTGGAAATACCTTACAGGATTTTAGCACTAAATGTACAGCTAATATTCCTTTCACACTGGAAGTACCTTACGGGATTTTAGCACTAAATGTACAGCTAATATTCCTTTCACACTGGAAGTACCTTACAGGATTTTAGCACTAAATGTACAGCTAATGTTCCTTTCACACTGGAAGTACCTTACAGGATTTTAGCACTAAATGTACAGCTAATATTCCTTTCACACTGGAAGTACCTTACAGGATTTTAGCACTAAATGTACAGCTAATATTCCTTTCAGACTGGAAGTACCTTACAGGATTTTAGCACTAAATGTACAGCTAATATTCCTTTCACACTGGAAGTACCTTACAGGATTTTAGCACTAAATGTACAGCTAATATTCCTTTCACACTGGAAGTACCTTACAGGATTTTAGCACTAAATGTACAGCTAATATTCCTTTCAGACTGGAAGTACCTTACAGGATCTTAGCACTAAATGTACAGCTAATATTTCTTTCAGACTGGAAGTACCTTACAGGATTCTAGCACTAAATGTACAGCTAATATTTCTTTCAGACTGGAAGTACCTTACAGGATTCTAGCACTAAGGGTACAGCTAATATTTCTTTCAGACTGGAAGTACCTTACAGGATTCTAGCACTAAGGGTACAGCTAATATTCCTTTCAGACTGGAAGTACCTTACAGGATTTTAGCACTAAAGTTATATTAGCAGGAATGCGTAGTTGAACACTTTTGAATAAAGGAGATAACCCAAGCCTTCTTGGTTGTTTTTTTATTTTATTTACACTTAAAAGCCAAACTGTTATCTACGATGGCAGTTTCATGGAATTACTCTCTTCCAGCTTGTGTTATTTAGCACACGCACAAACACATAAAAAACATTTTGAGATACGTATACTCATGGCTGACTTACAGACCAAGAATTATAGTGAATATGTCAATTTAAACTATCGGCCGTCTAAACTGACAATAGGGCCATGATGGCCCTGGATTGCTCACCTGAGTACTTTTGCTGTAGGTTTGCTGTTAAGCAGTATTTCATTTTTTTAATTGAAGATATGTAAGTGCCTACAAACCAAATATGTAAAATATCAGTCAATAAATAAAGGCTCTATGACAGAAAGTAGAAATGTCTATTATAAGCTATGGTGACCTTCACCTTGACCAAGTGACCTCAAACCCTACCCATGGGTAGAGGTCCATGCAAAGAACCTCTATACCGAATATCAAAGATATTGGTCTATAAATGAAGGCTCTATGAGGTACAGAAGATAAATCTATTTCTAGCCTCGGTGGCCTTTAACCTAATCTAATAATTTGAAAAAGCTTGATAATGCTTGCTTCATGCCAAATTTTAAAATTCTAATCCTTGTGGTTTCAGACAAGAAGATTTCTAAAGATTTCCTTCTATAGTGCTATTTAAAACTTGTGACCCCTCGGGCGGGGACAATAGTGAACCCAGGGACATTTTTCTAACATACTTGGTAGAGGTCGACTATACATTGCTACATTCCAAATCTTAAGGATCAGGGCCTTGTAGTTTGATAGAAGAAGATTTTTCCAAGTTTTCCCTACATAAACATATGTAAAAATCAGTTGACCCCGGTGGATCTAATTTTGACCCAAGAGGTATGATTTGAACAAACTTGGTTGAGGTCTACTAGACAATGCTACATACCAAATCTTAAGGTTCAGGGCTTTCGGTTTCAGACAAGAAGATTTTCAAAGTTTTCCCTACATAAACATATGTAAAAATCAGTTGACCCCGGTGGATCCAATTTTGACCCAAGAGGTATGATTTGAACAAACTTGGTTGAGGTCTACTAGACAATGCTACATACCAAATTTTAAGGTTCAGGGCTTTCGGTTTCAGACAAGAAGATTTTCAAAGTATTCACTATATAAGCCTATGTAAAACCAATGACCCCAGGTGGGTCCAAATTTGACCCCAGGGGTATAATTTGAAAAAACTTGGTAGAGGTCCACTAGACGAGCTACATACCAAATCTTAAAGATCAGAGCCTTGTAGTTTTAGACAAGAAGAGTTTCAACGTTTTCCCTATGTAAAATCAATTGACCCCTGGGGCGGGGCCAAATTTGAACCCAGGGGCATAATTTGAACCAATTTGGTAGAGGTCTACTAGACAATGCTACATACTAAATCTTAAGGCTCAGGGCCTTGTGGTTTCAGACAAGAAGATTTTCAAAGTTTTTCTTTTCAGTTGTCATAGCAACCAGAGTTCTTGGAATTGAATTCTTTGAACAACTTTGGTAGAGCTTCATGCAAGGAATATCCCAGGCATGTTTCATCAATGCTGGCCTAGTGGTTTAGGAGGAGAAGTCGTTAAAGTCAAATTGTTGACGACGCACGACGCACGCCGACGGACGCCGGACAATAAACGATCCCAAAAGCTCACCCTGAGCTGTGCTCAGGTGAGCTAAAAAGTAAGTTTATACGACCAAGTTAATCAACATCGCTCAACATTTGTTCTTGAGAAGATATATATCAAAGTGTGTTGTTTACTAGGTTAGCAGTATATGTGTCCATACAATACATTGCAATCGAATTATGCTACATATTGCGTCTTGACTTAGGTTTTTCAAGTTCATATTAAGAAGTTGTCAAAAATACCTCAGACCAAGATTGGTGATGATCCATCAGTTGATTTATTTTCTTTTCTTTTTAGCTCTGGCAGCCCCTAATAAGGGCCTTCTAAATTTATTTTAGCAAACTTAACAAAGTTGGAAGAGGACCACCTATGGGTGCTTCTGGTCAAGTATGGGAAAGAAATATCCATTTGGTTCATGAGAAAAGTCATTTCAATGAATTTGTATTTAGAACTGTAATGGCCCTTAAGAGGAAATTCATTTGAGCAAATTTGATATAAGAACATCTAAGACTGCTACAAACAAAGTTTGGTAATGATCCATCCATTGGTTTATGAGAAGATGTTTAAAGGTACTTCTTATTATTTAGCTCTAGCGGCCCCTAAACGCGGCCGAACAAATTTATTATGAGTAAATGTGATTAAACACACTCAATATTCCAGAATGTGTTAATGGAGCAAAAGGAAATGGAAAATTTCAATAAAATGACCATCAACTAATGGTTTTGCGACATAATCTTACTTTGTTTGTTTAAAGAACTTAAACGCTTGATTGTTTTCTTGCATTTTAATATAGTTTATCGAGGCTCTTGTATGTATTAAGTATCAAGTGATACAAAGAGTAAAAGACCAATATATTCAACAATGGTTTCATGACATTCATAATATGTCAAAGCTAAGTACCTACTATTTATTTAAAGACGAATTTACAACAGAGAAATATGTCAAGCCTCTTATTGTGTCCCTATATGTAAGACTCTTATGGTGTCCCCATATGTAAGACTCTAATTGTTCCCCCATATATAACACTCTAATTGTGTCCCCATATGTAAGACTCTTATTGTGTCCCAATATGTAAGACTCTTATTGTGTCCCATATGTAAGACTCTTATTGTGTCCCATATGTAAGACTCTTATTATGTCCCATATGTAAGACTCTTATTGTGTCCCCATATGTAAGACTCTTATTGTGTCCCCATATGTCAGACTCTTAGTGTGCCCCCATATGTAAGACTCTTATTGTGCCCCCATATGTAAGACTCTTATTGTGTCCCCATATGTAAGACTCTTATTGTGTCCCCATATGTAAGACTCTTATTGTGTCCCCATATGTAAGACTCTTATTGTGTCCCCATATGTAAGACTCTTATTGTGCCCCCATATGTAAGACTCTTATTGTGTCCCCATATGTAAGACTCTTATTGTGTCCCCATATGTAAGACTCTTATTGTGTCCCCATATGTAAGAATCTTCTTGTGCCCCCATATGTAAGACTCTTATTGTGTCCCCATATGTAAAACTCTTATTGTATCCCATATGTAAGACTCTTATTGTGTCCCTATATGTAAGACTCTTATTGAGCCCCCATATGTAAAACTCTTATTGTTTCCCCATATGTAAGACTCTTATTGTGACCCCATATGTAAGACTCTTATTGTATCCCATATGTAAGACTCTTATTGTGTCCCCATATGTAAGACTCTTATTGTGCCCCCATATGTAAGACTCTTATTGTGCCCCCATATGTAAGACTCTTATTGTGTCCCCATATTTAAGACTCTTATTGTGCCCCCATATGTAAGACTCTTATTGAGCCCCCATATGTAAGACTCTTATTGTGTCCCCATATGTAAGACTCTTATTGTGCCCCCATATGTAAGACTCTTATTGTGTCCCCATATGTAAGACTCTTATTATGTCCCCATATGTAAGACTCTTATTGTGTCCCCATATGTAAGACTCTTATTGTGTCCCCATATGTCAGACTCTTAGTGTGCCCCCATTTGTAAGACTCTTATTGTGCCCCCATATGTAAGACTCTTATTGTGTCCCCATATGTAAGACTCTTATTGTGTCCCCATATGTAAGACTCTAATTGTGTCCCCATATGTAAGACTCTTATTGTGTCCCCATATGTAAGACTCTTATTGTGCCCCCATATGTAAGACTCTTATTGTGTCCCCATATGTAAGACTCTTATTGTGCCCCCATATGTAAGACTCTTATTGTGTCCCCATATGTAAGACTCTTATTGTGTCCCCATATGTAAGACTCTTATTGTGTCCCCATATGTAAGACTCTTCTTGTGCCCCCATATGTAAGACTCTTATTGTGTCCCCATATGTAAAACTCTTATTGTATCCCATATGTAAGACTCTTATTGTGTCCCTATATGTAAGACTCTTATTGTGCCCCCATATGTAAAACTCTTATTGTGTCCCCATATGTAAGACTCTTATTGTGACCCCATATGTAAGACTCTTATTGTATCCCATATGTAAGACTCTTATTGTGTCCCCATATGTAAGACTCTTCTTGTGCCCCCATATGTAAGACTCTTATTGTGTCCCCATATGTAAAACTCTTATTGTATCCCATATGTAAGACTCTTATTGTGTCCCTATATGTAAGACTCTTATTGTGCCCCCATATGTAAAACTCTTATTGTGTCCCCATATGTAAGACTCTTATTGTGACCCCATATGTAAGACTCTTATTGTATCCCATATGTAAGACTCTTATTGTGTCCCCATATGTAAGACTCTTATTGTGCCCCCATATGTAAGACTCTTATTGTGCCCCCATATGTAAGACTCTTATTGTGTCCCCATATTTAAGACTCTTATTGTGCCCCCATATGTAAGACTCTTATTGAGCCCCCATATGTAAGACTCTTATTGTGTCCCCATATGTAAGACTCTTATTGTGCCCCCATATGTAAGACTCTTATTGTGTCCCCATATGTAAGACTCTTATTATGTCCCCATATGTAAGACTCTTATTGTGTCCCCATATGTAAGACTCTTATTGTGTCCCCATATGTCAGACTCTTAGTGTGCCCCCATTTGTAAGACTCTTATTGTGCCCCCATATGTAAGACTCTTATTGTGTCCCCATATGTAAGACTCTTATTGTGCCCCCATATGTAAGACTCTTATTGTGCCCCCATATGTAAGACTCTTATTGTGCCCCCATATGTAAGACTCTTATTGTGTCCCCATATGTAAGACTCTTATTGTGTCCCCATATGTAAGACTCTTATTGTGTCCCCATATGTAAGACTCTTATTGTGCCCCCATATGTAAGACTCTTATTGTGTCCCCATATCTAAAACTCTTATTGTATCCCATATGTAAGACTCTTATTGTGTCCCTATATGTAAGACTCTTATTGTGCCCCCATATGTAAAACTCTTATTGTGTCCCCATATGTAAGACTCTTATTGTGACCCCATATGTAAGACTCTTATTGTATCCCATATGTAAGACTCTTATTGTGTCCCCATATGTAAGACTCTTATTGTGCCCCCATATGTAAGACTCTTATTGTGCCCCCATATATAAGACTCTTATTGTGTCCCCATATTTAAGACTCTTATTGTGCCCCCATATGTAAGACTCTTATTGAGCCCCCATATGTAAGACTCTTATTGTGTCCCCATATGTAAGACTCTTATTGTGCCCCCATATGTAAGACTCTTATTGTGTCCCCATATGTAAGACTCTTATTATGTCCCCATATGTAAGACTCTTATTGTGTCCCCATATGTAAGACTCTTATTGTGTCCCCATATGTCAGACTCTTAGTGTGCCCCCATTTGTAAGACTCTTATTGTGCCCCCATATGTAAGACTCTTATTGTGTCCCCATATGTAAGACTCTTATTGTGTCCCCATATGTAAGACTCTAATTGTGTCCCCATATGTAAGACTCTTATTGTGTCCCCATATGTAAGACTCTTATTGTGCCCCCATATGTAAGACTCTTATTGTGTCCCCATATGTAAGACTCTTATTGTGCCCCCATATGTAAGACTCTTATTGTGTCCCCATATGTAAGACTCTTATTGTGTCCCCATATGTAAGACTCTTATTGTGTCCCCATATGTAAGACTCTTATTGTGCCCCCATATGTAAGACTCTTATTGTGTCCCCATATGTAAAACTCTTATTGTATCCCATATGTAAGACTCTTATTGTGTCCCTATATGTAAGACTCTTATTGTGCCCCCATATGTAAAACTCTTATTGTGTCCCCATATGTAAGACTCTTATTGTGACCCCATATGTAAGACTCTAATTGTATCCCATATGTAAGACTCTTATTGTGTCCCCATATGTAAGACTCTTCTTGTGCCCCAATATGTAAGACTCTTATTGTGTCCCCATATGTAAAACTCTTATTGTATCCCATATGTAAGACTCTTATTGTGTCCCTATATGTAAGACTCTTATTGTGCCCCCATATGTAAAACTCTTATTGTGTCCCCATATGTAAGACTCTTATTGTGACCCCATATGTAAGACTCTTATTGTATCCCATATGTAAGACTCTTATTGTGTCCCCATATGTAAGACTCTTATTGTGCCCCCATATGTAAGACTCTTATTGTGCCCCCATATGTAAGAATCTTATTGTGTCCCCATATTTAAGACTCTTATTGTGCCCCCATATGTAAGACTCTTATTGAGCCCCCATATGTAAGACTCTTATTGTGTCCCCATATGTAAGACTCTTATTGTGCCCCCATATGTAAGACTCTTATTGTGTCCCCATATGTAAGACTCTTATTATGTCCCCATATGTAAGACTCTTATTGTGTCCCCATATGTAAGACTCTTATTGTGTCCCCATATGTCAGACTCTTAGTGTGCCCCCATTTGTAAGACTCTTATTGTGCCCCCATATGTAAGACTCTTATTGTGTCCCCATATGTAAGACTCTTATTGTGTCCCCATATGTAAGACTCTTATTGTGTCCCCATATGTAAGACTCTTATTGTGTCCCCATATGTAAGACTCTTATTGTGCCCCCATATGTAAGACTCTTATTGTGTCCCCATATGTAAGACTCTTATTGTGTCCCCATATGTAAGACTCTTATTGTGTCCCCATATGTAAGACTCTTCTTGTGCCCCCATATGTAAGACTCTTATTGTGTCCCCATATGTAAAACTCTTATTGTATCCCATATGTAAGACTCTTATTGTGTCCCTATATGTAAGACTCTTATTGTGCCCCCATATGTAAAACTCTTATTGTGTCCCCATATGTAAGACTCTTATTGTGACCCCATATGTAAGACTCATATTGTATCCCATATGTAAGTCTCTTATTGTGTCTCCATATGTAAGACTCTTATTGTGCCCCCATATGTAAGACTCTTATTGTGCCCCCATATGTAAGACTCTTATTGTGTCCCATATGTAAGACTCTTATTATGGCCCCATATGTAAGACTCTTATTGTGTCCCCATATGTAAGACTCTTATTGTGCCCCCATATGTAAGTCTCTTATTGTGTCCCATATGTAAGACTCTAATTGTGTCCCCATATGTAAGACTCTTATTATGTCCCATATGTAAGACTCTTATTATGTCCCCATATGTTAGACTCTTATTGTGACCCCATATGTAAGACTCTTATTGTATCCCATATGTAAGACTCTTATTGTGTCTCCATATGTAAGACTCTTATTGTGCCCCCATATGTAAGACTCTTATTGTGCCCCCATATGTAAGACTCTTATTGTGTCCCCATATGTAAGACTCTTATTGTGACCCCATATGTAAGACTCTTATTGTATCCCATATGTAAGACTCTTATTGTGTCTCCATATGTAAGACTCTTATTGTGCCCCCATATGTAAGACTCTTATTGGGCCCCCATATGTAAGACTCTTATTGTGTCCCATATGTAAGACTCTTATTATGGCCCCATATGTAAGACTCTTATTGTGTCCCCATATGTAAGACTCTTATTGTGCCCCCATATGTAAGTCTCTTATTGTGTCCCATATGTAAGACTCTAATTGTGTCCCCATATGTAAGACTCTTATTATGTCCCATATGTAAGACTCTTATTATGTCCCCATATGTTAGACTCTTATTATGTCCCCACATCTAAGACTCTTATTGTGTCCCAATATGTAAGTCTCTTATTGTGTCCCATATGTAAGACTCTTATTATGTCCCATATGTAAGACTCTTATTGTGTCCCATATGTAAGACACTTATTGTGTCCCCATATGTAAGTCTCTTATTGTGTCCCATATGTAAGACTCTTATTATGTCCCATATGTAAGACTCTTATTATGTCCCATATGTAAGTCTCTTATTGTGTCCCCATATGTAAGTCTCTTATTGTGTCCCCATATGTAAGTCTCTTATTGTGTCCCATATGTTAGACTCTTATTGTGTCCCCATATGTAAGACTCTTATTGTGTCCCATATGTTAGACTCTTATTGTGTCCCATATGTAAGACTCTTATTGTGTCCCATATGTAAGACTCTTATTATGTCCCATATGTAAGTCTCTTATTGTGTCCCCATATGTAAGTCTCTTATTGTGTCCCCATATGTAAGTCTCTTATTGTGTCCCATATGTTAGACTCTTATTGTGTCCCCATATGTAAGACTCTTATTGTGTCCCATATGTTAGACTCTTATTGTGTCCCATATGTAAGACTCTTATTGTGTCCCATATGTAAGACTCTTATTATGTCCCCATATGTAAGACTCTTATTGTGTCCCCATATGTAAGTCTCTTATTGTGTCCCCATATATAAGACTCTTAAAGCGCCCCCATATGTAAGACTATTATTGTGTCCCCATATGTAAGACTCTTATTGTGTCCCATATGTTAGACTCTTATTGTGTCCCCATATGTAAGACTCTTATTGTGTCCCATATGTTAGACTCTTATTGTGTCCCCATATGTAAGACTCTTATTGTGTCCCCCGTATGTAAGACTCTAATTGTGTCCCCATATGTAAGTCTCTTATTGTGTCCCATATGTAAGACTCTTATTGTGTCCCCATATGTAAGTCTTTAATTGTGTTGTGTCCCCATATGTAAACTCTAATTGTGTTCCCATATGTTAGACTATTATTGTGCTCCCATATTTAAGTCTCTTATTGTGTCCCATATGTTAGACTCTTATTATGTCGCCACATGTAAGACTCTTATTGTGTCCCATATGTTAGACTCTTATTATGTCGCCACATGTAAGACTCTTATTGTGTCCCATATGTTAGACTCTTATTATGTCCCCACATGTAAGACTCTTATTGTGTCCCATATGTTCGACTCTTATTATGTCCCCATATTAAAGACTCTTATTGTGTCCCATATGTTAGACTCTTATTATGTCCCCACATGTAAGACTCTTATTGTGTCCCATATGTTAGACTCTTATTATGTCCCCACATGTAAGACTCTTATTGTGTCCCAATATGTAAGTCACTTATTGTGTCCCATATGTAAGACTCTTATTGTTTGCCCATATATTAGACTCTAATTGTGTCCCCATATGTAAGACTCTTATTGTTTCCCCATATATAAGACTCTTATTGTGTCCCCATATGTAAGACTCTTATTGTGTCCCCATATGTAAGACTCTTATTGTGTCCCCATATGTAAGACTCTTATTGTGTCCCATATGTAAGACTCTAATTGTTCCCCCATATGTAAGACTCTTATTGTGTCCCCATATGTAAGACTCTTATTGTGCCCCCATATGTAAGACTCTAATTGTGTCCCAGATGTAAGACTCTTATTGTGTCCCCATATGTAAGACTCTTATTGTGCCCCCATATGTAAGACTTTAATTGTGTCCCCATATGTAAGACTCTTATTGTGTCCCATATGTAAGACTCTTATTGTGTCCCATATGTAAGACTCTAATTGTTCCCCCATATATAAGACTCTAATTGTGTCCTCATTTGTAAGACTCTTATTGTGTCCTCATATGTAAGACTCTTATTGGTTCCCCATATATAAGACTCTTATTGTGTCCCTATATGTAAGAATCTAATTGTGTCCTCATATATAAGACTCTAATTGTGTCCACATATGTAAGACTCTTATTGTGTCCGCTTATGTAAGACTCTTATTGTTTCCCCATATATAAGACTCTAATTGTGTCCCCATATGTAAGACTCTAATTGTGTCCCCATATATAAGACTCTAATTGTGTCCCCATATGTAAGACTCTAATTATGTCCCCATATATAAGACTCTAATTGTGTCCCCATATGTAAGACTCTAATTGTGTCCCCATATGTAAGACTCTAATCGTGTTTCCATATATAAGAGTCTAAAAACTGGAATGCTTTGAATAGCGGATATTTATTCCAGTCCAAAACTAATTCGGTTTTGGGAGGTTTTATTTTTTTTTTCTTCGTTACTGTTGGAATACAGCAATGTGATTGGATAAATAAACAGGAACTTTTATAACACGTACAAATAACAGGACAAACAAGCCTTTAGGGCTTTTTACCAACACAGTGGATCACGTGAAGTCAGCGTTGAATGAGTTTCCCATTTAACAATCAACTTGAATCCCCCAATGTTTGCCTTAAAATCTATATTGTTTATATTTTTTTATATTTTATATTTATATTTATATATTCTATCAAAAGCATTGATCTTCGTTTAGAGTCCCAACACGTAAATACAGAGTAACAAAATATAAAAGTAAAAACTTGGCGTCAATATCGAAAGCAAGATCAAATCAAATGCCAAACTGTGTTATTTTAAAGTGACTATAATCACTGTTGTAAATGTAAGCCTTCAATAATGTTTTCTGATATGAAAGGACAGTCCATAATTGCGCATGTTGGGATAGGGATTTTACCCTGTTTCTACATTGATTACTGTCTTATAAAGGGGTTTGTAAGGATGAACTAGTTGAAATCCATACAGGCTAGCATTATTCAATTATTTCGTCAGGACGTATGAAATTAACACTACATTTTCATTTACATTATGAATTTAAATACACTTGACCAAACTCCGCCCACCGGTTACGCTACGCTCACTAACCACTGTCTTCACACGAATCACGTGATGATGGTCTTATCACATGATTGTGTCAAGATGGTGGATACGCCAAAGAAACCGTTAAATTTGTTTTATCTGTGATAAACAGCGGCACTATAATTTGAGCTCTGGTGTCAAGTCTGCCGATATGATTGACAAAATTTCATTTCTGTTAAAAAAGATTTTTAGTACAGTAGTATTAATGACTTGAATGATTTCTTTTTCAAAAGTGGTCATATTGTTATGAAATAAACGGTGCGATATTAAAAATTATTCTCATGATATTTATGTTTCCGAAATTATTTTTTATTTGAGTTCACATCTAACACCTAATAGTCTTGAAACATTAGCAAAACCGTGTTTACCTTTTTTCAAAAAAAAATCAAAATTGAAAAAAATCATATCGTCAAAAATCTTGACGAAAATGTTGTGACGGCAGAGATCTAATCCTGTAAGGGGAGATCACTGCGTGGGAGATTGACACTTGACAGTACTGTTAGCTTTATTTGAGAACGCGTTTGTCTTTCCTTGCTTGTACCAGGATAACGTTGTTAAAAGCTGGTCCCATTCACTCAGTTGTTGCATTTACTTTCCAAATTTTTATAGTTTCTGTGATTCTTCATGATTTTATCTTTGGCATATTGATGATAATTGTGTACTAGATACCTCAAAGTCGACTGTTGTCTTTTAAACATGTGAAAACAGGAGAGGTTCAGATTTTGTTTTAGCTTCCATACTATGTGTTCTATCTTTGTGTGTAATGGCTTCGATTCTGCTCCTCTCGAAATGTCTGCCAACGAAAACATGTGTGTCCAAGTTAAAACAGTCTGTAATTAATGTTTTTGTGTGTTTATAATGCCATGATGATATATGAGTCATCAGAATGGGCCATTTGCAACATTCGAAAAGCCAAGGAAACTATAACTGAAGAAATGTCTTCATTTGAAATTCTTTAACGACAAAATTAAGAATCGTCTGCTTCAGAGATAATTTCTAATCCTGAGCAAAATTTAATTAACTATTGAACTGCACTTCTTTTGTATAACGTCAAAGAATTAGGGTGATGTGTGGCAAACTGTCGTTTCTGACCTAAAATTTGGACGAACAGAGTTTTAAGAATTCTTTTGAAGATAAAAAGATAAAACGAAAAAATGGTTGGTGTCAAGATGGAGAAAGGTGAACATGGTATTTGCAAAAACTAAAACGAAGTGAAGCTGCGATGTTGTGTAATGTATATTTTCTGTAGCAAATATATGGTGTTGGTGGTCATATGTACACATTTTTTTTTAAAATGGAAATTTTCGGTGCAATAAGCTCATTTGAGAATGGATGTTAACGAAATATTTAAGGCTGGTCCGTTAATGTGGATACATTTGCGTTCCTCCGATGGCAAACTAGCTTTTTTATATATTTATTAATCTATTTTCTTTGTAAAAGGATTGATCAATTACCTAATTAAATCTCAGATTTATTTCTTTTCTTCATACTTTTTTCATTCGCGGAGATTATTTAAATTTAATAGTAATTATTTTTATTTCCTTATTTTCATTGGTTTAGTCTTCCTTTTCAGTAATTTTAACTGACTAAATTGTTAACTTATCAGTTTTTTATCACCTAGTGTATATTTTGCACGAGAAGTGTGTGAATTGTTTCTATATAAACTTGTCAATTAAATATTGAAGCAGTTGGGTGCTGACCACTCTGGCCAGTATTGTGAAGACCTAGTATTAAAGGACCCAGTCTTTTCCAAACAAATATTGCTGACTTCATTCTAACTAAAGTCTTCACTATTCCTACAATCTCTTTTGTTTCATTAATTTAGAGTTTTCCTATGGTGGCTGATTTGTGCCATTTCGCGTTTTTGCCCCGCGACCCCGCCAAGCGAAAAGTCGAGAATTAACAATTTAAAATGGCGGGGGCGCGGAGCGAAAACACGCTAATTAGCGGGGGCGCGGGGCGAAAAGTCGAGATTAAATTGTAAAACGGCGGGGTCGCGAAGCGAAATATTTATCGTTATAGGGCGCTAATTAGCGTGCTGTTGCCCGCGCCCCCGCAAAATTATTCTTAAAAACCTCGACTTTTCGCTCCGCGCCCCCGCTAATTAGCGTGTTTTCGCTCCGCGCCCCCGCCGTTTTTGTAGTTAAAATCTCGTGTTAATTCTCGACTTTTCGCTTGGCGGGGTCGCGGGGCGAAAACACGAATGGCACAAATCAGCCACCATAAATACACTTAAAGTACATTCACTGTTGTTTCGCTTATTCTTTGTAGCAAAAGGCTGAAAAAGGTTGTGGTAAAAATTAGAATTAGAACAAAAAAGGTGATAAAAATGATCATATCTAGTCTCTCTAAGAACATTGCCCATGTGAATGTCTCCTCATTTTCATCCCTGTCTGCCTCCGAGAATGTGCCATCTTCTGGATCTCTCATAGTGGTTCCGTCAGATTGTTTCAAATCATTGTCGAGTGGCATAACCTTGTTAGTTGTCGTCTGCTTTGTTCTGGGACGGAGACATTTGATGCTGCATTCTTTATCTCCGATGCTAGAGGTCAACTTTGCCTGGATGATTGTGTATAACACAGACATGACGCTCATAAACAAGAGAAAGATTATAAACAACAGGAAGTAGGAGATCTGAAGAGAATTATCCGGCAGAGTGTCGCTAACAATGGTGACAAATATACCGTAAGACAGGAATATGGTGATTGCAAATGACCCCTTCTCGCCAGAGCCGATTGGTACCAGGAATATACATATATTCAGGAACGCAAGCATCAGCAGCGGCATGATCAAAGTAAATGTCGTGAAATTCGCTCTCCTTTGAAGTATGAATTCAATATCTACATAGTAAGTGTTGTACTTGAGATACCGTCTTCTCGTCACACTTTCAACTTTCCACGCCGAGTTCTCAGTGTATTCGTCTAGTGTTACATCATCATCATGGTTTAGCTCTACTGTTGTAATTGTTTCGTCAGATACGTAAAATGTAATCGTGCATGTCTGTTCATCGAAAGGATAATACTTAATGTCTACATGACACACCACACTGAAAATATAATTGTTAGCATATATCGATGAAATCTATCCATTAATATCAGTGCATGTTTCCCCTCAGACCTTATTAGAGCCTTAAAAAGTGCCCCACAACTCTACGAGCGAACATTCGATATTTTTCTATAATCCAACAGCAGGTACTATTTTTAAATTTCCCACCTTTCTTGAAATCTAATAATTTATCAAAAATAAATTAGTAACTTTAAAGCCTCAAAGTAAGATTCAAATTCACACTACATGTATATCCAAGAAGTTCTGGCAATAAACAAGACAACGACTTCAATTTCAGCGACTTTTATTTGGAAAGACTTAAATTCGGACAGTTTTGAAAAAAAAAAGAAATTGTGATGGCTCATACTGCATAGAATTGACCTCTCATTATTAAGTTTTCAAACTTGTCCTTTCCATTTCAACGTGTAAATAAAAAAAAACAAACTATCTGAGATGTAGCACCCATGAAAGTGAACTGCTGTTTTGATTACAATGCTTCCGGGCAATTTTGCAGGTTACAAAAAATCTAATTTTCGTTTTATCACTTTGATATCCTAATTTCCAGGTGCATGCAGTATAGAAAACATGTCATTCAAGATTGACACTTGAAATATTTCAAGGACTGGTAATAACGTTACATTTAAAGTAAAACTGATTGTTCGCTCGGGAGTGTTGTTGTCTAAACAGCGGTTCGTTCGTAACGCTGTCAAGATTTTTATGGGTTGTACATTTCATTCTTTTATTTACACATTAAGATAAAACGTACAAGATTGCATGGTCAACTTTTATGTATGTGCCATAAAAATTAATTTTTTTCAATGCTGTCCGAATTTTAGTACTGCCAAAACTTTAAGTCGTTTTTCGTGTTTCAAATTTGTCAAAATGTTTATTGGAATTAAAGCTAGAGGGCCTTATCAAAATATACGTCTGAAACCTAATTACCTGTAAATACCCTCGGGAACCCATTGAATAAAACCCTCTGACGAGACTTTTACGATGTCTGTTGCGCTATTGCCAACCACTCCATCTCCATCGTAGGCCTGTTGAATGAAATATACAATAAATGAAATAATGGGGAACACACTTTAACAACTGAACCGGTTATTAAGCCGAGTTAAAACTACGATGTTCCACGCTCATTCTTAGAGGCATATGTCAAAATACTAAATCTTTTAAACATTTTGTCCATAATCATGATAAAGAACATACCTTCAAAATAATAATGCCAGGAGTCCATATTTCTGTTACCGGTATTTTGATAGTGTTTGTATCCGAGTAGTCTGCAGGGGTCCACGTGATAACTTCGTCCTCCCAGTGGATGCGGAAGTAACCAAGAATGGAAAACTTCTGCTCAGAAGTATCAAATTCGAGCAAACTCTGCGGAACAAATGACGTATTCACTATCACAATCTGTGATTGGTCAATTCGCGGCCTAATCCTTGTATCATAACTGAAAATATAAGTCAGTTCTCTACAACATCAAAGAATGCATAAACTCTAACAGCAAAGGGAAGAGATACGTAGAGGATGTAGATATGCATATGCCAAACCCGAGCAACAAAGCAAATCTGCTTGAAATTACCCTCACATTGACTAACTAAATAGACCTTTGATTTTCCTGTTTTGTCTCTAACCTATAGTTGATGGCAGGAAATGTTTGAATAATCAGTGTCAAATTTGCTTTAAACTACCATTTGTGTACGGTTTCAAAAATATCAGAAAGGTTACATAAAGTAACAAGTTAGCTTCCTTTAAAAAGTAAGCCAAAGAGAGGTCAGCAGCTGTCGTCAGTGAAAGAATGAATCTACTTGTTTCCAAGATCATTTTGATTTTTTTTAAACGTAATTATAAAAACAAGTAACCTAACTATTATTAACAGTTAATACCTTATTAGGCAAAATGACCGAAACTGACTATAATTTAGTTATTTCAAATGTTTTTATAGTGGCTTATCTATCATTTAAATAAATCAAACAAATTAAGATAACCTCATGTATTTCATACCTTATAGAATCTTGGGGATCTTCTTATAAGCCCCTAAGGCTTTACTCCCCGCCCCCCCACACTCTTTTACAACAATGCATGTAGTTGTTGAAGCCAGAACCCCCATGTTAAACTGCTGCTTTTTTAGGCTCATTAAGTTTTGTTTTCCCTTTCAAGCTTTAATAACACCTTTCTTAGTCCAAATATTTTACAAAATAATCAGCGATAGTATCTGTTAAGCTGGACGTAAATTTGATCCAAATCGAGGAAATGGACTTGTCAAAATCCTCTGAAATTCGTAAAAAATATTTACCATTTGTTCATGACCATGGCTTAATATTAATTTGTTCAGCAGGCTTTCTCAGAAAAAAAATGCATTTTAGAATTTGTAGTTTTTAAAAAGTAGTATGCATTATAAGAAATGCATCCCTATAATTGTATTTTTTGTGTTTAGTTCAATCGACTGACTCACAGAATTTTACTGAATATTTTTTTCTTTAAAATTTAAGAGAATTTAATTTACTACGAAAAAACATAATATTATGCTTCTGTACGCCATGAAAACTGAAAAAAAAAATTGACTTAACCAGGATTCGAACCCACGACCTTTCGGTCAGTAAAATAAGGAGCGACGATTAGACCACTGAGCTACAGCGCGTACTTGTAAGGATGCGTCAAAATTAATTTTATAACTGAAGTATCTTACCTTATTTTTTACCGATAAAAGTGTGTAAAACTTTATATTTTGATGTTTTTCTGTATCAAAAAATGAATCAGTAACTTAGTTTAAATATGTTCTTCGCAACTGCAGCAAACATTTCAAGATGTAAGAACATTTTCTTTTTTTTCATCGTCGGCCCATCTGTAAGTCAGTCGCTTTAAGGGAATACAAAATTATTCAGTACGTTTTGTTCATAATGGGCCGTTTTAACCATGGGCCGTTTTGCCCCGATGTTAAATTTTGGTTTCGTTTAAACAAATTCGTATTTTGATTCGGAGCATGCGCATAACTATCTTTGTAGACTGGTTTTCATGATTTTTATGCCTAATATGAGATCATTAACTAAAATTTGATACGCAAAAATGGATGCCGCCGGCAATTAAAGCCAACACTGTGGAGAGGTCTGATGACCTCTCCAATGAGCCTGTTACATGAAAAGTTGTCAACGTTACAACTTAAATGAGTCATTTTGCAACACTTGCACTTTTTCGACGTACCTGTCTAACCTCACTTTTAACCTATCTAGAGATGATGATGTAAGACAATGTCATGACTCCTATTCCTTTAGTGAAAAAAACTTTGCACCATGACCAATGGTTGTTAAGATGACGATTAGCTGAAATTTATGTTTCAAATGCACGAAATTGTAATACAGTATCCTGACTGAAGTAGTTTTTTTCGAAAATTACCCTGTTGTTTTATCAAAACACTTTTTGTAGATGCACACTGAAACTCGTTTCGGGCCGAACGTAAATAAATATCTGTACAATGCAATCAACAGTCGTGAAATACATTCTCCGTTACATTATACCCCCCTTCAACGCAATATATATTTTTATACCCCCAAAGAATATATGTATAGATATATACAGTTTAATACATATAGTTTTGACCTGTCCGCCTGTCAGTCAGTCCGTTAGTCCGTCATTCCGTCCAAAATAACGTCTTTATTAGTTGATGGATTTAATGGATTTGCTTCATACTTGATCAAAACACCCCTTTGAACAAGGCATTCCCACTGATATGTATTTGTTTCATCTTGACCACTGAATGACCTTTACCTCAAAGGTCCAGCTGTCAAAAATCTCTAACATTGGCAATTACTTCCTTATTTGTAAGTGGATTTACATCATTCTTGAACACAACACCCTTTTGGACAAGATATTTCATATATTTGATTGCCCTTGACCATTGAATGACCCTGACCTCAAAGGTCCAATTGCAAGAAAACTTAAATATTGCCATACATGTAACCTCTCTTTAGTGAATGAATTTTCTTGATATCTGGACACAACATCCAGTTGGAGAAGACCGTCCCACTGACATACATGTATTCAAATAACCTTTAACTCGACGGTACAGTTGTCAAACATTCCTGATACTGGTCATAACTAGCTTATACTAATTAGATTTAGTTCATGATTACACACAAAAACCCTTTGGGAAAATCTTCAAAATGCATTTTTACCTCGAGCCCTACATGACCTTGACATTGAGGTAAAAATCATTGTCTTTGAAGGATCTAAAATTTATTTACATTTTTACCTTGACCTCTAAAAGACCTTAACCTTGAGGTCAAATTGTCAAAGCTACATTAGCATTCTTTTTTGAAGTATCTACAATTTGTCTTCATCTGATCCTCAGCTCAAATGTCAAAGCATGGAATCTGGGACATTGTCTTCTTTCGGTGACAGTTCTTGTATAAAGATATTTCTTGTTCTTTTTCCTTGTATTTTTATACGGTAAAGACATAAGCACTCACGCTTTCTTTTAAAGTTTTAATACCTCCCATTAACAAAATTATAAACTTATCGTCAAATTATGCAAATATTCGCACCAATCCATAGACAACTTGTTTAAAAGAAAATTTGCTCTTTATTTTCACTTACAACTTAACTATGTTCGTGGATGTCTGCGGATATAAAAACACCTATTTTCGTTTTCTGAAACCTCTCAACCATTGTCGGATTTAGTCGGAAGATGCTTATTTGTATACATAAGTTATTTTTAGAAACAACATCTCATTAACATAAGTATTTTCAACTGATCGTAATTCATCCTTAGAATTTTAAAGCCTTTTCTACATAGTGTAAAGGTTTTGACAACTTCGCTTCCGAATTCGTTTTAGTTTTAATATTTTTTGAATAAATATACGTTACGTTTCGAATGATCTACTATTGTTGTCTACATCACATATTCAAAATTGATCATGTGACTTTGACGATTCCTTTCACATATATTAACGAAGTGTTTTCGGCATTTTCCGAAGCAATGTAAGACCGGCGGGTCATACAAATTTTTTTATAATTAAATCCTGATGTATCTCAAGGAAATCTTGCATCCACGAAAAGTAACCGTGTAGATAGGGTGTTGATAGTATTTTTAAGCATTCTAGAGTTCTTAATTGGTTTTTTATAACAATTTGGGGCAGTATTATAACTTTCATATTATTGCTGAGAGAAAACTGGTTTATTTTTTTCGTCTTATCTTTTTTTTATCATAAATGTTTTAAATGTCACGGGAAAACAGTCTGAGAAACTTCACTAAAACAAGTCCTGAAAACCATAACAATGCAACCGAAGGTATATATTTATCCTTTTGTTGTATTTACGGCATCGTCGGATACCTACGGCCGATCCATTAACATTTATCAGCCGTGGGATTTTTGAATGCTATCAAGTCGATAAGAGGTGTGTCAAAGACAGCTATTTCATTGGTTCAAACCAATCAAAACGCTCGTTCTATTCGACATTCCGTATTACAGACAAAAATGGCGGCAACCATAGACGACATGTTCAATTCATTTTGTGAAAGGCTCAAAATTGAAAATGTGGGCGAAATGTTAATACTAGATAAAATTTCACTATAGTGGTCTTTGCTTGTGGAAGAGATGAGTTGGCGATTGTTTTTGCCTTTTATATTGGCAAGACACGGTTGTTTTGTTTCTGATAGTTTTCTACCCTTCCATTGAAGAGTATCTATGTTATTAACGCGATTTCATTGGTCGATATTTTAGGCACTTGTTGCTATATATCGACGCAAATCGATTCATTTTTCCCACGGTGTGATTAATGTAATAATCAACCGTGGGTATCCGACGATGTATTTACGGCAACATGTAAAATTTTTAGCGCACTTCTATTGCTGTCTTATTTTTTGGTTAAAAAAAAGAAATTGCATCATTTTACTTATCAGTGAGAATAAAATCAGCAATATTAAGAAACAGCTAAAATGGAAAAGTGAAATGAATTTCAACAATAAATAAGAAAAGGAAGTTGTAGCATAAGTGATGGATTCAGCTGCTTCATTTTATTGTTTCTAAACTGTTTTCCTGGCACTTGATGATTTGTTTGTGAGAAAACTATATCATATGAAAAATATTCACATTATTCTTAAAGTTTCTCGTAAGATTTTTTATGATATATGCATAAAATCAATTCCCTGTCACATATTAATAATAGATATATGCATTATTATATTTTAACTCACTTACTCTGACAGTGTGTCGTTGAAAAGCTGTTTCATTCCATCAAGATCTGTTCCAACTTTATCATCTTTAGAGTCCTCTGGATGTGAAAAAGCCGACAACTGACCAGTGACATCGGTGATAAACATTGAAACTAACAGGAAAAACGACAACACTTGTACAAGTCTTAAATCTACCATCTTCTGTACCCTAAGATATGTTCTGTCCAGCCGTTTCATTCATAAAGTACTGGAAAACTGAAATGAATTAAGATGTTATATCGTTGCATTTGTTGTCGCCAAAATACAACGTCTACATGAAAAACAATACAGTTTATATAAGCGAAATGACCTCCTGTCAAATGGTGGTCTATTAAGATGTTTGTTTTGGCATTTCTACAAAATCATTACATTATGAAACGTTCTTTTTTTACAAGGTCAGTGGCAATTCAGTTCGTGTTTACTTCTAAAGGAACAGTTCGCGTGCAGATATTGCTGTGAAAAGGACAAAATACAGTTTAAACATGACATTTAGTAACATGTCAACAGTATGGGTAGTCATAGTTTCTTGTATTCGATATTTTATAATTTTCATTAAAAAAAAAGAAATGACTGCATTGTCTTTATAGTACTGTTGTTCAGCAGAGTAAACAGTTTGTACATGTAGTTATTTAACAAGAACATTATCGTCACTAAACGGAGAGAAACATGTTTCCAGGAAATGTTGAAAATGTGTCACTAATAATGACAAATATTGATAAATAACACCAATCATCTTGTTTCAGTAAATGCTACAGCAACCATGTTTTAAACATATCGTATTATGAATTAAAATTATGTTAAAAGAAGGTATGATATTGGATGAGCCGGCAGATGGAGGCATGCAGGCATAGACAAAATGTTCAATGACCGGTGGCATAGCCTCGCATGATCACTCATGTGTGCATTTATATAGTTTTGTCTGAGAATATATTCTAACAAGAATAAGCAATGTTCATAGTTGCTCTAGGTAGAAACAAAACACAGAGAGAGAGAGAGAGAGAGAGAGAGAGAGAGGACATACAAATAGAGGCATGATATTATGAGTTCAGTCAGACGTATGGAAATAATGACCTAGAATATATTATGGTAAAAACGTGTTGTTGACCTACTCCCGTTAATTTATTTGAACTTGACAAACAAGAGCGTTGTGCTTCGTCATTCTGTTGTCCATCTGAAATACTCGGATGCAGAGTACATATAGAATTAAATTATTCATTTATTAACCTATACATAACCTGGTCTATAGTTTACCTGTTGTTCTTGTTGACTCTAACTAGTACAGAAGAAAAAGAAAACCATTACAAAACCCACAATCTTTCTCCGATAATTCAATTAACCGTTAAATGATAATTGTTTCTGTAAATATCAGCAAACTCTAATATGGGAAGGTTACATTAACAGGTAATTAACATTAACATGTTATAAAAGTCAGGATAAATTACGTACACATTAAGTTCAGTTGGTCATCTGTACTAGCTAACGACAATACCGACATTTTTTTAACTTTGATGTTAGGGCTATTAACTTTGATGTTAGGGCTATTAACTTTGATGTTAGGGCTATCAACTTTGATGTTAGGGCTATCAACTTTGATGTTATGGCTATCAACTTTGATGTTAGGGCTATCAATTAATATCAACATAGGAAACATATTTCACAATCAATAAACTATCAACAAATACCAAATGATCTGTTTCTCACATTGAAATTCGAAGGCCACAAACGGTCAGTCTTTTGACAAATAAACCACTGCAAATGTCAACAATCCATGAAATTGTTTCCTTTAATGCCTGACATACGTTGGACAATCGCTATTTATTGAGAAAAAAAGGAAATAAACTTTTTTTCAAAAAAAAAAAGATTTTTTAATTTAAAAAGTGGTATAGTCATCTTGTATCGTTTCTAACACAAAAATTTCTAAATTTATAGTTGCCGCAATTTACGTATATATACGATAACAACACAACATGAAGTTTTAAAATTGAAGACTTTGACTAACAAAGATATTTGTTTTATAGAAATCGTTGAAATTTATCAGAAATTTACAATCATTAACGACGTATATTCCTAGTTCTAGCTCTAACTCGTTAACTCGAAGTTTTAATAGAAACTGAACTGTTCCAACTGTATGTTCTTCAATAATGTATACAAAAAGTCAATGTAGAATACTTGATGTAAAGAAATATGATAAACCAGTGTAACGTTGATCTGATTATAACATGAAATATTTAGACAAGCTCGTTAAATTTTACCTGACTTTAAAATAAAATTTGACAGTTATGTAAGCGACGCTTTAAAATCAATTATCGTGATACCACCGTTACTTTAAAGCGACTGACTCACAGAATTCAGCTTTAACATGTTTTTCTTTAAAATTAAGGAGAAATTAATATATTATACAAAAAAAAAAAAAAAAAACAATTTCATGCTTATATACATAATAAACACTGAAGAAAAAAGAATTTGGTTTCAACTTGATTTGATCCCATACCATTCCGGTCAATAAAAAATGCTGCGAGCTGACCTACTGAGCCACAGACACTACTTCAACAAGAGCAAAATGCAGCATAAATGATGCAATAGAGTGTGCACGGTCTTAAACAAAAAAGCCATGAGGGAAATGATCATGAAGAAGGGAGAAAAAAAGAAACTTTTACAAAATTTATTAACACTTATGTTAAAAAATAACAACATGTAGCAATACTGCAAGTTTTACAATAGAAATAATGGCACATCAAATCATTTCATAATTTATATTAAATAATAAAACAATTTGGAAAGATATAAAGCAATGAGCAGCATTAGGTCTAGTGATACAAAAGGTACAAAATGTACGATCTGCGAAAGTATACGAAAACATATACAACGTTCAAATGAGCACCATGCCCTTGTAGGTGATGACCCTAACTTTAACCCTGTGACCTCTAAGTAAGAGTTGCTGGTAGAACTCATCAAGGTACATGCATCTGTGAAGTTATGAAGCTGAAAGTGGCAGAACTTCTATAATTTGGTAAAGTTTAAAGTTTTGTGACAAACCGGCAAACAAACAGACAGACAAAATTAATATGCCTTCCCGATCTATCGATTTTGGGGCATAAAAATGTACCGTTAGTTGGTCAAAACTGTACAGCACTGCAAGGAATAACATGCAAAAATTATTGTCTACCTATTTAAACTAGAACTATCGCTGAATGCGAGTCATAACTCCGCCATTGTTTTTGATAGAAGTTGACTTGGATAGGAGAAAAGGAGAATAATTTTTGTAGCAGAAAAATACGTATATAAAGAAATTGCCTCTGGTGGAAAGAAAGTCAACATTGTAGTATTAGTAGTATTAATAGATTATAAATCTTCAAATCAAGTTTAAAACAGGTAACATTAACCTTTGATTGTGCAAATTTACTAAAACAAACAAAAAACAATGAAGTAAAGGAAGGGGACTTCTATGTCAAAAAGCAATTAAGAGTTGCAGAACTTGGCCTGTGAGCTTGCTTGTAACCCTTATATGTACATTTAAAGTTTCGCATGAATATCTGCTCTAGTTTAAAGATATTAAAGTAAATATAATTTCAAGATATTTCCTTAGTTGAAAAAGGGGTATATCAATCAAAAGCACCGCATCCGGCGTTAATGCTCGTCTGTTAAGGCCAACGACTCAAAAATTGAATTCAGAGTGATATGGTGTTATGGCTGTTGGTCACTTAGTTATGTCCTATGGATGTGCCTTGTTCCCATTATCGAGAATGCCAAGAATTACTACGATATCTCTGATAGTTTTCAAAAGTTTCTATCAATAACCAGTTTTACAAATATTCGAAGTTAAAAGGGGCATAACTTTTAAAAATATTGCCTTATGATAATGCCCTTGTCTTTCAACTGCGTCTTTCATAAACAAGTACTGTGAAATCATTAATATTCGTGGGGGATTAATTTTCGTGGATTTCGTGGTTCAGGTAACCCACGAAATCAAGTCCCGACGAACAAATTGTGCCAAAGATAATGTTAAGTATGCCCAATCAGTCGGCAGCACCAAAAATGGTGTGAGACGTGGTTCGTAGTTGGTGCATCGTCTGTAGGCAAGTTGTGTGCTTAACCGCGGCTTTTTTGTACTTCATTCAATGAATCAACGATGAACATAGGTATGAATCGGATACTAAACCGATAGATGATTTTTTTTCAGGTGTGTACCCGTATTTTGTTTGTTTACTAAGTGCATCCAAACTGAAAGTAGAAATTGTAGTGACGTAGCGTCACGCGCAAACCGCACTATACTGCGAATGCTATTTGCAGTTATACGGTCCCTGAATGAAATGTTTATTTTTACTGATATTGAGTAAACTATTATTACTTTGGAACTTATTACTTAGTATAGTAAATTGACTACTGTATTTTGTTGTACTAATTACAAAGCTGCAAACAAAAAGGTTAATTGGCGCTAACTTAGGTTGCATTATCAAAGACGGAAGGCCGACGTTTTTCACAGCTTAAAAAAAATTATAAAGACCGTTTTTACACACCTTAAATTTTAACAATGAAAAAGATGCGCAACATATCACACAGTATAATTGACACTTGACACTTGTAAATTGAGAAGACCGATCGATAGGTTAATTACCATAGTAACGAATCTTCGGTTGTTTGGTCAGGTGGAAAAACGTTCACTTTCAACAATTTCAAAGCATGAATGCCGGATACTGCCGAATGTTGAAATCAACGAATTTTCGGCCCCGTATTTTTTTTACCTGGCAATAGAATTCCACGAATTTACGACCCCACGAAATTGCCTTCTGCCGGCAAACCACGAAATTTTATGCCCTCGAATTTAAATGATTTCACAGTATTCCAAGTTTACTGTCGATACCTTTTTATATTATTGTTTTTAAATCTTCTACTAATAAGCAATTTTGACAAAAATTTAAAAAGGGCCATAATACCAAAATATAGCTTTCAGAATAATGCCTTTTGTCTTAATGTTGGTTTGTAAATTATCAAAATTAATTAAAAGAAAGCTACAAATAATATTTACTTTAATTACGTATTTATTTTTATTACAAACCTGTATTTTAAAAGCATGATTTGTACATAAATGATAGATCTATTTTGTAAAGGACAACAAGGTGTTCTACATGCCAAATATCTATGCTCTGCACACTGTAGATTCGGAGGAAAATATAAATCTCTGTAAATTAAGTGACTCGCCCCTCACTCGGGCAGAGCCATTTATTATACCAGGGTGATTACTTTTGTAGGGATCCACTAGAAAATGAAACGAGCCAAGTATCTAAGCTCTGTGCATTGTAGTTTTTACACAAGAAGATTTTAATGTGTTTTCCTATATAAGTCTTTATAAAGTAAGTGACCCCCGGGGCGGGGCCAATATTTACCCAAGGGGCATGATTTATATCACTTTTGTAGAAGTCCACAAGGCAATGCTTCATACCAAATATCTAAGCTTTGAGCATTGTAAATTCACACACTAATATTTAAATGTGTTTTCCTATATATGTGTAGCCGGGTACAGGTTTATGTGATAAAGCGAGGGGGCAGAACCGTGTGGCTTGGTAGCTCAGTTGGTAGAGTGTCCGCCCTGTAAGCGGAAGGCCCTTGGTTCGAGTCCCGGTCGCCAAATGGTAAACCTGTACCCGGCTACATATGTCTGTGTAAACTAAGTGAACCCCTGGGCGGGGCCAGCTAACAGCACGAACAAAGTAAAAACATTATTTCAGTAAAATGACGAAAAATTGGCGCCAAATTATTACCTCCCATAAGATTCCCGATCCTCGCAAAAATATTGTTAAAACAATGAAAATTTATATCAGAAGATCGATAAATAGATTTCTTAATATATATTTCATAATAATTAGAAATCAATATAGCATGTTAACCTTAAAAACTAGTAAATTCATCGCTCTTTCGTTTAATTAAGGTGTGAAACCACCAAATAGATTCCTTCTTTATTCTTTATAAAATTCATAATGTTCTCAGGGCTGTAAAACATAGCAAAACCTCTTTTAAATAGCTTTTACTTACATATTCTTGTAGATCTATATCTGTACTCATGAAAACAAGCAAGATATGGGGGGGGGGGCGGTTGTGTAACTAACAAGAAAGATATTTCTGCTCATGTGAACTCACCCATAAAATTAACAAAAAAATTTAGCTGATTTTCAGATTGGGTATGTGAAACAATTTCCTATTGGGAATACTTATCTGAATGTATATGAGCATAAAATTGCTACCACACTATCAGAAATAGTCAAACAAAATGATTCCGGCAGAAAAAAATACACAGTTTAGTGAAAAAATGTCAAAAATAGCCAATAAAACTGAGAACTATTTCTAGCCACCATTATGCGGGTACCATTTTTTTGAGCTCCAGTAGACTGAATTGGTGGTTTCATACCTAAATTTCCAATGATGGCGGATCAAAACAAAGAGACTAGTCGTTATCTGACAAAAAGAAAGAAAATGTTAATACATGTGGCAATTCTAGATGTAATTGTAAAGCAAATATCTAAACTAGAATACTTTCTCTTTATTTTGTTTTGTTGCAGTAACACATTTGCATATGAAATTTCACACACTTTTATCTATAAAAAAATTAACCCGTTAGTCAGAGGGTAGGTATTTTGTTTATATTGTTAGTTTTAAGAGATAGCAGCAAGAAGATTCTGTGATGAAGTTTGCCACCCTACATTTTACTGATTGAAAGGACATGTGTTCGAATCCTATTGAAATCATGCCTTTTTTTCTATAGTTTTCATTATGTATAGAAGCATAATATATTATGTTTTTTCCATAGTACATTAACTTCTCTTGAATTTTGAAGAAAAACATTTTTACGCTAAATTTTGTTAATCAGTTGCTCTAAGACAAAACTTACTTGTAATTTAAAACCGACAGTGACATTTTGTTGCTGTTTCTGCATGTGTTTCATTCTAAACAGTAAGTGCTCATCTCTGGGGAAATAGAATCATCTTAAGACACCGGTGTAAAATGAATCACTGTATTTACACTATATTTCTTTTATGACATGGTCAGTTGCTAAATGTTGTACCATTTAGATCACGTTTTACAGGTATCCAAGTTTAAGTGAATAAACACAATTATCTTAAGAATCATTTAAGCCTAGCTTACTGTTTTGTTCTCTTTGACAAAATACAAATCAAAAACAGCTGCATCGCAAATCTAATTTTGAGGATGACATTTCACACCTCATGGTAATTAACTAGTTGCATGTGAAATATAAGTATGTTACATCATCAAAGAAAACATGTATTTTTGAACACAGCATATGTTATGAAGTAAGAACTTTAAGGCACTTTATTGTACAGTAGACCCTATATTAATCTGTCGTGAGAGGTTCATGTATATATTGCACAGGGTGTCCATACCACGTGGTAAAGGATGTCATTTAGGCTGTAGCAAGCATCATTATTTTTGCCACAATTCGGAGGTGAAAACTGCTATAAGTATTTTATTTCTACATCAATTTAAAGGGGAAGTAGTGCATGCAAAGCGGAAAATTGTGCCCAACATAAAAGTAATAATGATTCTTTTTATTGTATAGTTTTTCCTAGCATTCGGGAAATAGAGCTCGTAAAGGTATGTTTGCTATCGCGAAAAACGCACCAGTTCTCCCGAATATTAGACAATTCTGTACACCTGACAAACAAAACATCGGGACCAATATGTAGGGCATAATTTTCCGATTCGCATGCGCTGCATACCATTAAAAGTGATGGAGAAATAAAATACTTACAGCAGTTTTCTCCTTCGATTGGAGGCGAAAAATGCTGCTCGCAACAGCCTAAACGACTTTATTTACCAAATTGTATGGCCATCCTGATTACATGTACATTGTATTATGTATGCAGTTGTTTAATGTTATATGCGTATTATACAGTTAATTGTTTTTCACTTCCATTCGCCCTTGCAAAGTAGCAAGGAATTGAATTTTCTTGTGAGGGACTAGATCTTCCAATAAAATTGCGCAGTGCACAGTCTCGTTTGGTCACTCTTTAAAAACACAAAGTTTGATCGAGAGTTCTTAAACTTTCGAATTCAGACTTTTATCAGACGCAAATCTGCCGGAAATCGATGCATTGAAACCTTTTTGCCAACCACAGTCTTTCCACAGTAGTTTCTACACACACACAACATCTTTAATGAGAGGGCATAGTTTCATCTAATGTTATTGTCCAAACAAATATTCAGTATTATCGAGCTTTTGCTAGCTTGAATCTGGCATGTGTTTTTACTACCCGCAAGTGGCAGGTGCGCAGTGATATCGTATCTCCTATGAAGAGTTATTAAGGGCGGACAACTCACGTTTCTGAAAAGGCCTATACGCAACAAATTTACAAACTGTCTGCTGATAATAAACGGGATGTAATACTTACTGGTACCCCTTCCTCATCCAGCAAGAACCTGCCTAAAAATGTACAACATCTCGCGCATAAGAACGGAAAGGATTATACAATTTCACATACCTGGTCGATTCCGATAAAATATGTCAGGCTAACAACTGACGAGTTTCATTTAATTTATTTCTGTTGAATAATGTTCGTAAAAATGTGATTGGCACACATGATAATGATATTTAAAATAAATTTGCTAGACAATAGATGACCATTCTCAGTGACATTGTTCAGAACTAGTCAGGAAGGAATAAAAATGCATCAGATCCACCAATTGCATCATTTACGACTTATATCAATTTGCCCAGCAGTAAGACGTAAAATTAATATTATAAACCGATCTACCCCGTGACTAACGGGGTGAAATATTTACCGATTAAAATCTTGTTAAACTTTGCATTATGGTGTGTTTTTGTAACAGAAAATGAGACAGTAACTTAGCTTAGATATGCTCTTGAGCATAAAACTTATGTTCTATATGTAGAAACATTTTAATGCATCTTCGACCCGTCTCTTAGTCAATCGCTTATACTGGACATGAGTTTAAGTTTATTTGCCGTCAGCAATGATTTCCTATATGACTGACGCCCCCCTAAATTGGCTGAACTATTTTTGCTTGCGGGGGACAGAGCAAGGTACAGACAGGATACCGTTTTAGAGACACTCCTAAGTTCTTTAGCATGTTCATGGATCAAATATCATACTGCAGTTCTACAATATGGGAGATAACTCCTTCATATCTGACTGAATACCTATCAAATGTCTTAAACTTTAAAAGTAATTCACTGTGTAAAGAGACATTACATAAAAAAACGAGATAGACTGTAATTACATCAAATAAACCGTGAAAGACTGTAATTACATCAAATAAACCGAGATAGACTGTAATTACATCAAATAAACCGAGATAGACTGTAATTACATTAAATAAACCGTGATAGACTGTATATTTATTCTATATCTCATCTGCTGTATATTTATTCTATAAGCTCATCTGCTATATATTTATTCTATAAGCTCATCTGCTGTATATTTATTCTATAAGCTCATCTGGTGTATATTTATTCTATAAGCTCATCTGCTGTATATTTATTCTATAAGCTCATCTGCTGTATATTTATTCTATAAGCTCATCTGGTGTATATTTATTCTATAAGCTCATCTGGTTTATATTTATTCTATAAGCTCATCTGCTATATATTTATTCTATAAGCTCATCTGCTATATATTTATTCTATAAGCTCATCTGCTGTATATTTATTCTATAAGCTCATCTGGTGTATATTTATTCTATAAGCTCATCTGCTATATATTTATTCTATAAGCTCATCTGCTGTATATTTATTCTATAAGCTCATCTGCTATATATTTATTCTATAAGCTCATCTGCTGTATATTTATTCTATAAGCTCATCTGCTGTATAAATACTAGAAAAAAAAATACCTGAGTGTTAAAAGTTTACCTGGTTGTTAAAAGTTTACCTGAGTGTTAATATAAATTGTTTGACACCTTAACTTTGCGATTTTAAAGATTTCTAGATTTTAAGGTATGGCTCATTTATAAACGAAACATTATTATAAGATCCAGTTTGGTTTAACGTGCACTCAAATTACAAGTGAGAGGAAAGTTATATATATCAAACAATTGTAAATGGAAAGTCACTGCGAGTCAGATAACGGATGACAATAAATAATCCGACTTCTTCTGTGTTTGTTGAGTGGGTGGGGGACATTTCTAAATTGTTGAATATCAAGTAGAAGTTCCTTTTATAGTGATATACTTGATAAAGGGACGGCAGTGGTATGGCAAACTGAACGAGTCACAATTGCGCAATATTCATTTGACTACTCCCATAGAAGATATATGACATACTGTTTTTAAATGCCCGAAGGGGGCATATAATGTTATGGTCCAGGGCGTCCGTCCGTCCTTCCGTCCGTCCGTAAGCAATTTGGATTTTGGACGATATCTTGAGTACTCATTGGCCTACAGTCCTTTTCCTTCATGTGATTGATTTTGGAGTCAGCAGCTCAAAGTTCAAGGTCACATAGACCTTAACATTGAAAAGCATTTCTGCCATGTAACTTGACAATCATTTGCGATAGAGACTTCAAACTTTATATCATGATTTAACACATTGAGTGGATGACCCTTATACATTTTGGGGTCAGTAAATCAAAGGTCAAGGTTACAGTGACCTAAATGTTTAGAATTATTTACACGCTATAACTTCACAAACATTTGTCATATAGATTTCAAAATTCATATAATGGTTGCACACATTAGGTGAATGATCCCTATTGATTTTGGGATCAGTAGGTAGAAGATCAAGGTCACATAGACCTAAACATTGAAAACCATTTCCGCCAGGTAACTTGACAATCATTTATTGAAGACACTTCAAACCTTACATCATGATTACACTCATTGAGTGGATGACCCCTATTCATGTTGGTGTCAGTAAATCAAAGGTCAAGGTCATAGTGACCTAAATGTTTAGAATCATTTACACTCTGTTACTTGACAACCATTTGTCTTAGAGACTTCAAAATTCATATAATGGTTACACACATTAAATGAATGACCCCTGTTGATTTTGGCGTCAGTAGATGACAGGTCAAGGTCACAGTGACCTTAAAATTGAAAACCATTTCTGCCATTAACTTGACAATCATTTGTTAGAGACTTCAAACTTTATATGATGATTGCACGCATTAAGTGGATGACCCCTATACATTTTGGGATCATTATTTCAAAGTTCAGGTCACAGTGACCTAAATGTTTAGAATCATTTACACTATGTAATTCGACAACCATTTTTCATAAGAATTCAAAATTCATATAATGTTTGCACACATTGAGTAAATGACCCCTACTGATTTTGGGGTCAGTAGGTCAAAGGTAAAAAAAAATCAATATTTGATCATTTAATTTTAAAGCCTAAGGTTTCCTCTCTTATATCACAAATGCATCATACTTAGGAAAAACACCCTTCGGGCATATTGTTTTTTTTTCGGCAATAAGTTCAAGTAAGCAAATCCAAAATCTTATGGAACCACATATGTTTTCAAGCCTGTAGAATATCACCGATCTAATTTCACGGAATGCATTACCATGAATATCAAAAAATCACTTGCCGTTTCATTATATTATGAAGATGATATATTTCAATGTTTATTGAACAATTTCATTTTCTATCATTTTGAAATACGGCTTTGTCTGCAATATGCAAAGCATATTTGGCAAGGCCATATTACCAGAGGATCCAATATAATTTAACCTTTCAAGTTGTTTTGTTTCTTGAGGAGTTAGTTAATGCAGGTTTCAGTAAAATACCAATTTTTGGTAGAGCAATCGTCTAGTACAGTTTTCAGTTTAGTCCAAACTCACTTGTGGGCAAAGCTATCTTCTGTTACAGTTTTCAGCTAAGTCAAACAACACATCTTCATTAAGCTATCATTTGATACAGTTTTCATTTAAGTCAAACAACACATCTTTGAAAGGATATCGTTAGATGCAGTTTTCATTTCAGTCAAACCATACATCTTCGTAAAGCTATCGTTTGATACAGTTTAGTTCAGGTAAACCACAAATCTTCGTAAAGCTATCGTTTGATAAAGTTTTCATTTCAGTCGAACAACAAATCTTCGTAAAGCTACCGTTTGATACAGTTTTCATTTTAGTAAAACCACACTTAAACCACATATCTTCGTGAAGCTATCGTTTGATACAATTTTCAGTTCAGTCGAACAACACATCTTCGTAAAGTTATCGTTTGATACAATTTTCAGTTCAGTCGAACAACACATCTTCGTAAAGCTATCGTTTGATACAGTTTTCATTTCAGTCGAACAACACATCTTCGTAAAGCTATCGTTTTAGACAGTTTTCATTTTAGTCAAACCACACATAAACCACACATCCTCGTGAAGCTATCGTTTTGATACAATTTTCAGTTCAGTCGAACTACACATCTTCGTAAAGCTATCGTTTGATACAGTTTTCAGTTCAGTCAAACCACAAACCTTCGTAAAGCTATTATTTGATACAGTTTTCAGTTCAGTCGAACAACACGTCTTCGTAAAGCTATAGTTTTATAAGGTTTTCATTTAAGTCAAACCACACATCTCCGTAAAGCTATCGTTTGATACAGTTTTCAGTTCGGTCGAACAACCCATCTTCGTAAAGCTATCGTTTGATACAGTTTTCATTTTAATCCAACAACACGTCTTCGTCAAGCTATCGTTAGATACAGTTTTCATTTTAGTCAAACCACACATCTTCGTAAAGCTATCGTTAGATACAGTTTTCATTTCAGGTAAACCACACATCTTCGTAAAGCTATCGTTTGATAAAGTTTTCATTTCAGTCAAACCACACAGTTTTGTTAAGCTATCGTTTTATACAGTTTTCATTTTAATCCAACAACACGTCTTCGTCAAGCTATCGTTTGTTACAGATTTCATTTCAGTCAAACGAAACGTCTTCGTTAAGCTGTCGTGTGATACACTTTTAATTTCAGGTAAACCACACATTTATTTATTAAAACTTCCGTTTGATGCAGTTTTCATTTCAGTCAAACCACACATTTTCGTTAAGCTATCGTTTTGTACAGATTTCGTTTCAGTCAACAACACATTTTTGTTAAGCAATTGTTTTATACAGTTTTCATTTTAATCCAAAAACACGTCTTCGTTAAGCTTTCGTTTGATACAGTTTTTATTTCAGTCAAACAACACGTCTTCGTTAAGCTATCAGAACTTTTGTTTGTAACTAAAATTCTATTGATTGTTTTAACAAGAAATGTTTTTAAAAAAGACATATTTCGTTGAAAAAAACCTTCATCAGTCAGGATACTTTATTAAAATTTCGACAAAAAGAAGGGTATATTTGAGCTTGTTGTCATCTCAGCAAACAATGATGCGTAACTGGTTTTGTCTAAGTAAAGAAATATCTACCAATAGAAGTGGTGCATATTGTCGAACGTCATCGTCTTTGAACAGATCCATAGTGACAAGAAACAATCTTTAAAGTTCGAGGATCACAATTACAAGATACTGTCTTTCCGGTGGAAATGATCTTTATTTGTACCAAAATAAATCCTAACTTTGCTTTGTTAGAAGTATAGTGTAGTTTGATTTGGGGTTTTTTTTTCAAAGAAATTACAAAAACAAAATAAGAAAGGCTTTTTTTTAGAAAGAAATGGCTTGAAAACGAAAGAAAGAAATATATCATATTGTTTCAGAATGAACAGAAGATGGTTCGATCATTATCCTATGAGTATTTTTATTTTTCTGTGTCAGTAAAATCAATGTGTTATTGGGACTTAAAATACGGTATACAAAATTTAGATTTTAATCTTAATTTGCAAACGCTTTAAAAGGTATTTGTACAAGGTGTCTCATTATATGAAATGCACTCGAGTGAATAGATTGAAACACGGTGTGATTTATCATATTTGCATTTATCTGAATAGAGATGGACTATTAGTACATGCTCACACAACATCAAAACTTCACAAACTATTATGTTTTACCGGATATGTGGTTGTATGTAAGAACCGAATGTCCTCAAAAATTCTTTAAGTCACATTCTTACAGACTTCTAATTCTAACTTCGAATTCTACAAGCGTTTGAGAATATTTTGAAGATTTGGATAAAATCAACGATCTTTGTGGAATAATTTTACCTGAAAACAAGGTCGGACTCAATTCAAAGGACGTGTTTAATTATACGGGACCGTATATTGCGTCACATGTGGTGGCCTAAATCATGATAGAGGAACACAGGGCTATGATGTATGGTACAAGGCTATGAGTGTATGTTACAAGGCTATGATGGAATGGTACAAGGCTATGATTGTATGGTAAGTTTAAGGTATATTCTGTTTAGTTAGTTATAAATAAATTTTTTAATATAGTTTATAATAAAATGACAGTCGACATATATCAGAATTGTAGATATTTCCATGATCGATAGAATTTTTATTGTAAACCAAAACCAGAAGTCTGTAAACCCACTTGCCGAGAGTTCGAACCTCACTTTGTCAAGGACTTAAATGCTTGCGTGTGTGCACGCTTTTTTTCTTTTTTCTTTTTTTTTTTTTTTGCTTGACTGTTTGTCATCTTAAAAATTCTAGTTGTTTAGAATTTTCATTTTTACTTTAAAGATGTTTGTTTATTGTCAAGACTTCTTTCAGTATGGGTTTATCATTTAGAACAGATAGTATAGAGACAATGTGAATATAAAGATTTAAGGTAAATATAAATGTCCCTTACAAGTGCACGATAATATCATGTTTCGTTAGATATCAAATATTCCTAGCAATAGTTTTGTCCAGTATTTATTTTGCGTAGGAAACTGGAAAGACAGGTAAAGTGATACAGTATTTTCAGTATTACAAAGTAAAGTTTATATCGTGATAACATCTTTTTTATGGCGACTTACTGTCTAACAAGTATCATTTGATATTTCGAATATAAAGTTGTGAAAATATAACAAAATGCAGTTTTCTGAATCAGTCAAATACATGTTAGTAAATAAGGTAAACACCATATCAGGTATCACAAACACTTTTTGCACTACAGCAAAGATCAAATGTTTTGAACAGTTTTGTGGTGAACTAGTTTCTGGACAGATTTTAAAATAGAGTAATGATGCGTTACAAGGTACATGGGATATGATTGGCAGTCAATAAAGTAATTTTCGAGCAAATATAAAACATTCACTTTTATAATATGACCTTTTCCGCATTTATATAACAAGATGAACATATACTGTAAATCTGGCAGTGAATTGTTCGAGACTTGTCATCAATACTGCAATACATTGATTGCACCTCTAGCATAGCGACCTTTGGCACACCCAAGCAATACTGACTGAAATCTGAAATAAAGATAAGCAGGAATATTATCTTAGTCATATCTTGTTTGAAATACTACAGGACTGAACTTTAAACCGATCTCAAAATGAATTAAAACATTGAACACGACAAAAATAGTCTTCCTAGAAAAATCGATATTTAATTACCTTGCATGTGTACATTGTGTGAACAAGGACAATCCATGGCGAAAACGAAACTGTCACAAGATAACAACGCATCTTTTCAGTCCGTCTCATTCCGTCTATGTATTTTGTCACTTCCTGTGTAGATTAATGCCGAGGGGATCCATGATGATAGTTGGTTTTTTTTCAGTTCCTAACATTCTTTTCATTTTTTCAGGTTTTTGGAATGGTAACTTTTGCCATCTTCAGGTTTTTGAAATGGTAACTTTTGCCGTCTTCAGGTTTTTCGAATGGTAACTTTTGCCATCTTTAGGTTTTTTGGAATGGTAACTATGAATATAAGAATGGATTTATTAAAACTTCGCCACCGAAACTAAAAGGTACATATTTATTATCTAACAGAAACTAACTATGAATAAGTTAAAATGATTTCACAGTATCAATTACAAATCATTTGGCATTTCATTTGTGAGAAATATTTTTTCCTCGTAATGTCATGTTAATTCCAAAGTTTAAGTATTTGTAGGCGAAGCGTTATTTTTGGAAACACATAATACGACTATTATTTTAAGATACTTTTAATATGACATGTTTTAAAATCCTAGTTTCTGATCATTGTTATGGATTACACCAGAAAGATAAATTAGAAGTATAAAGAGTGTTAAGATATTATTGTCACTTTGTTTGATTTTTTTTAAAATATCAGTATTGAAAATATGCTCTGTACGGATTATTAGATATTCGGATAAGGCATGAATTTCATTTTGAAACGTGGCAATGAATATCTATATTCCAAGGCAAGTTTTACACTCTATTACTGTCTGTATTCCTTGTTGTTGTTGTTGTTTTATTTACAGAATTGTTTGTTTGTTACTGCTGTTGTTATGTCTGCAATGTGCTTGATCAAAAGTCTTGTGTGTTGTGCCGTCTTAACTCTCGCTAACTCTCGTGAGTATTCGTATATCACGAGATTAGTTCATACTAGTATTGATGATATTTCTCCAAAAACGGTGCCTCCCAGAATCCCTTGACAGTGGTAGTTACAGTTCTCAATGACATGTTTTTTTCAGCTATAAGCTTCTTAAATATGATATCAGAGTTCCGACACATTTACGAAAAGTGGAGGATGTATGTTTACCATTTACCTCCATGTCATCTTAACTATTTTTAACTTATGGTGAAAAACATCATTTGTATTATTAACTTGCTACTTCTTGAATATTTTTACACTGATGATGATTTTGTTTTTTAGGTGGAACACCTCCAAGTTTTCTTTTTCCTCAAGGAAACAGGTGGTCCAGACCTGTTGAATACGTGAGAGTGCCCGAGCCTAAATCCATAAACTGCCAGGCCAATGCAAGCTCTACCGTCAAGTGAGTGGACTTCTTGTTATGTCGCTGCTTTATACTAGTTTAACAGAAAAATGGCCGTCTTAAATGTCAGAATAAGCAGAGAATTGTCGTCACGGTTCAGTCATTACCAGTTTGTTAAGGTTGAATATACAAGAAATTTAGTGTACAGAGGTGAATTATCTTATACCTCAATGTTGCTTTTATTTTTCATTATTGTCAGAGGAACAGAACTGCTGTTAGAAAAAATAAGTTTCAACAGAGAATTGCTTAATCTAACTTATAAACTATCCGAATTGCGATAGGTCGATTACTGATCATATACATGCCAATAGAATATGAAGTAGTGCTGGTGTGAATACACATTAGGTCATCAAGCCGTGTTTTCTATAATGAGCATCGGTGTACCACTGGAATTCCAACTTTTTATGTAGTTTTGTATACAGAAAATAAACAGAAGAAAAAATATTTAAAAAAAAACAAATATAGGCAGCATATATCTCAATATTGAGTGAAATGTCTTTGCGATAGATTTTATTTATCAGTAATATCATATAATAAAACAGTAATCCGTAGGATGGTAACAGATAATATCCTATGGTAAACTTGGATATTGACTTAATCATATTATGACGTTGTGATCTACTCAATGGTTGCAGACGAGTCAAATCCTTATTGTGAATTTTAACGAATAACTTTATTTGACAGTAACTGAAATCAAGACATTATTTGAGAAAAGGTGACAGTTTTTATTTAAACATCCTAAATTTCTTCCGTTTCCAATTACCACTGCTATTTGTTGTACTATTTCTCTCCTTAGATCAAAGCGATCAGATATTTTTATAATTTTTAGGTATTACTGGATATATAAAGGTGCTAATATAACTTGGGATAAAAACATTGTGTCTGTCTCTGTGGACAATGGAACACTTACAACAGGGGCGAAGTTTGAGACGCAGCATTCTGGAGAGTACCAGTGCGTTGCTTACAATGACTACGGTACCTTAATGACGCCAGCCCTGACAATTTTGGCGGCAGGTGAGACAGTCTAACCAATGTGAAAAATAATACAAGACATTTTATAACCAGGCTTAGACTGGGACATAAGTGAATATTTCTTTGCATATTCTGTTGACCCATCAATCATATTTTCTTTTGAGGGTAATATAAAAACTTTAAAGTCTACAAATCTTGTGTTTGTAAAATGAAATAGTAAAATTAATCATTTTCTCTGTCAACATGGTACCATAGAACTGTAGCTGATTTTTAATTACATGTCTGGAAAATGTATCATGGAAAGAAGTCATTTATCTAGACCATTACTAAATTGCAAAACTAAATGGTTAATAATTCTTGTCGACAAGAAGTCATTCATCTAGACCATTGCTAAATTGCAAAACTAAATGGTTTACAATTCTTGTCGACAAGAAGTCTTTCATCTAGACCATTACTAAATTGCAAAACTAAATGGTTTATAATTCTTGTCGACAAGAAGTCATTCATCTAGACCACTGCTAAATTGCAAAACTAAATGGTTTACAATTCTTGTCGACAAGAAGTCTTTCATCTAGACCATTGCTAAATTGCAAAACTAAACGGTTTATAATTCTTGTCGACAAGAAGTCATTCATCTAGACCGATGCTAAATTGCAAAACTAAATGGTTTATAATTCTTGTCGACAAGAAGTCATTCATCTAGACCATTGCTAAATTGCAAAACTAAATGGTTTATAATTCTTGTCGACAAGAAGTCATTCATCTAGACCATTGCTAAATTGCTAAACTAAATGGTTTATAATTCTTGTCGACAAGACGTCATTCATCTAGACCATTGCTAAATTGCAAAACTAAATGGTTAATATTCCTTGTCGACAAGAAGTCATTCATCTAGACCATTGCTAACTTGCAAAACTAAATAGTTAATAATTCTTGTCGACAAGAAGTCATTCATCTAGACCATTGCTAAATTGCAAAACTAAATGGTTTATAACTCTTGTCGACAAGAAGTCATTCATCTAGACCATTGCTAAATTGCAAAACTAAATGGTTTATAATTCTTGTCGACAAGAAGTCATTCATCTAGACCATTGCTAAATTGCAAAACTAAATGGTTTATATTCCTTGTCGACAAGATGTCATTCATCTAGACCATTGCTAAATTGCAAAACTAAATGGTTTATAATTCTTGTCGACAAGAAGTCATTCATCTAGACCATTGCTAAATTGCAAAACTAAATGGTTAATAATTCTTGTCGACAAGAAGTCATTCATCTAGACCATTGCTAAATTGCAAAACCAAATGGTTTATAATTCTTGTCGACAAGAAGTCATTCATCTAGACCATTGCTCAATTGCAAAACCAAATGGTTTATAATTCTTGTCGACAAGAAGTCATTCATCTAGACCATTGCTAAATTGCAAAACTAAATGGTTTATAATTCTTGTCGACAAGAAGTTATTCATCTAGACCATTGCTAAATTGCAAAACTAAATGGTTAATAATTCTTGTCGACAAGAAGTCATTCATCTAGACCCTTGCTAAATTGCAAAACTAAATGGTTAATAATTCTTGTCGACAAGAAGTCATTCATCTAGACCATTGCTAAATTGAAAAACTAAATCGTTTATAATTCTTGTCGACAAGATGTCATTCATCTAGACCATTGCTAAATTGCAAAACTAAATGGTTAATAATTCTTGTCGACAAGAAGTCATTCATCTAGACCCTTGCTAAATTGCAAAACTAAATGGTTAATAATTCTTGTCGACAAGAAGTTATTCATCTAGACCATTGCTAAATTGAAAAACTAAATGGTTTATAATTCTTGTCGACAAGAAGTCATTCATCTAGACCCTTGCTAAATTGAAAAACTAAATGGTTAATAATTCTTGTCGACAAGAAGTCATTCATCTAGACCATTGCTAAATTGAAAAACTAAATCGTTTATAATTCTTGTCGACAAGAAGTCATTCATCTAGACCATTGCTAAATTGCGAAACTTAATGGTTAATAATTCTTGTCGACAAGAAGTCATTCATCTAGACCATTGCTAAATTGCGAAACTAAATGGTTTATAATTCTTGTCGACAAGAAGTCATTTAACTAGACCATTGCTAAATTGCAAAACTAAATGGTTTTTATTTTATGCCTACCAATGAAATATAGGGAAATATCAGTGAGATTAAAGTGATAATCCACTGTTTTGAATCAGTGAAATTACCATTTTGATAATACACTGTATGTGCTGGAACTACTGCTTGATGAACCTTCAGGAATTTCCCCACCACAAGAGAATCCGCTGTATTTCAGACTGTGACAGCGAGTGAAATTTATTTACGTTGTTAAATCCAATTATAATATTGAATTCCTGAGCCTAACTAGTTGTAAACAATGATGAAATTCGCCATAAATTATTTAAAATGTCTGATTTGTTTACATAACTCACATGGACAATATCCAATATGGCCGAATTTCAATTCAATTGATTGAATATTACTCGGTATTAATCCGCTTTTATAATTAAAGTATGTATGGCTAAAATTCAATAAATATTGATAAACTGTGTAGAGAAAAGTAAATGTTATTTGATGAAAGTGTATTCAGTTTATTTCAGCAGAAGTAAAATTATCATATGTATTGGAGATTGTCTGCAATTTTTTTGTGCGGAGTAACCAAAGTACGCATTAACTGATTTGGGGCTCACCATGGGGAATTTATTGAAGGCCCTGATTAAAAATGTCACAAAATACCCATTTTTGACGTGTTGGCATAAAATAAAAAGAAAATTTGTTTGTTTTTTAGTGGAAGATGGGAATTTATTTCATCTCGTGAACACCATATGTTGATATTTTCACTCGTGGCTGCGCCACTCGTGAAAATATCACATATGGTGTTCACTCGATGAAATAAATTCTCATCTTCCACAAAAACAAACAAATATCCTCTATATAATTCTTGTCGACAAGAAGTCATTCATCTAGACCATTGCTAAATTCCGAAACTAAATGGTTAATAATTCTTGTCGACCAGATTTTATTTAGACACGTTTATCAACAGCGTGTTGAACGGAATTCACGTGAAATGTCGAACTGCTTAACTTCCGGTCCGAGAATGTACTATTTAATTAGTACAATGTAATTATTTGAAAATAGGTTTTATTTAATTCCCTAGTATGTATAATCAAAATATGTTAGTATTCTGTTACAAAGTACTAAAGTTATTCAGAAGTATACTCTTTATTTCAGTTCACGAACGATTTATTGGTAATGTAGAAACAAAAACTGTAGTGGAGTTTGAATCAAAGTACGTGAAGTTAAAATGCGAAAACGTCATGGAGAATGTACCACCACCACAATTCATGTGGTTCAGAGGGACTTCGGTAATAGCATTTAAAGTTAATTACTTAGTAGATTATGGTACATATGTATCTGACACGTTGTAATATTCAGTTTTTGCATTTTTACTAGATATTGTTTTATTTGTATTGCAAAATTATATCAATTTGTATTATCAGTAGATACGTGAATCTTAGCTTGTATTTAATTTTGCTGCAACACCTTTTATTGTAACTTTTATACATTCATAACAGTCACAAATGTTTTATTTCAAACTCTTTATGTTTATAATGGTTTCAGCAGAATACTGTTTGATACTGGGGGCTTTCAACATTCAAAACATTTGATACTGGGAGCTTTTGACATGATCAGAAAAATAGTAGCATCACTGTCTTATATAAGAGTCATGTATGGACTGGGTGTTCTTTTTATATGATATGTACAATTTATTTTCCACATTTCTTTACACATGTTGTCATAAGTATTAAAACACTAAGATTTCTGAAATTGGTCGAAAACTAAACAATGTCCTTTGTTTTACATCTCACTGTTAGAATACTGACAAGAGTCCTGCTTTACATTATTCTAAAAAAAATGTATTAAAATGACTTTTTGTTTTATTTCAATCGTGTCCATAGGTCCAAGTAAAAACTTCAGTCGTCCCTACCGAGTGTTTATATCGCGGTGACTTTGATGTATTTATTACTAGGCTTATTTGTCAAATTATTTGATTTGTACTTGCTTTCAGAAAGACCCAAGTGATTTTGTCACATTTGACCTTGGACACAGGATGATTATTGACCATGAAGGTAAAACGTTTGCTGACATAAAAAAAAAAAAAAAAAAACGATAGCAAATACTCAATACCTTCAAAGCAACTCAAAGCATCAAAATTTCAATTGGTATCTCAATAACGTGTGAATTGTTTCATGTATTAAAAGGCTGTCTAACTTTTCACTTTGACCAGATAACTCTAACCGAAGTTTCAGGTGATGGTCTGTTGGTTTAGTTTCAGGCTATGTGTACGTACATTTGTCATGTCTAAATATTTTCAAATATCATTCAAAAACTATCATTTAATGAACAGTATAGCAGATGACAAACTAATGTGTTTGTAGGTAGTCTGCACTTCCTGTGGGTAGAGAAGGATGACAGTTACTTTTACTCGTGTGCCACATACAACTCTGTATTCTTTAGTACGAAGAGAAACCCAAGAACAATGAAACTTGAAGTAAAAACGGGTAAATCTATTAAAATTAGGCAACACTTTATCATTCAGTGCTGTATTTAGAAAACTCTGAACTATTTTATATGGAATAAATCGATAAAAATCACACACATGCAAGCCGTAATTTTTGATACGTTTGTTATTATTTGAAGTCCGCAAGATGTATTTATTTCAGTTCTGTTGGAAAAATAGTTTCCGCAATTAATGAACATGTTTTTTCAAACAATATTTTTTTATTATTAGTAGTAGTATCATCATTAAACTTTACGTTACGAGATCTATATCATTATTTATATTTGTAGGAATTGTTGTTGATCGCGAACCCGAGTTAAAGTATGAACATGACTTGGAGGTGTTTGCTGGAGAAAATGCTGTGCTAATGTGTATCTTTACATATTTCTCACAAATGGGGTATGATATGAACCGTTTATTCATTGTAAAATAGTTCCATTCATATTTTCGTCTAATTGTCTTAATTTCGTATTGTATTACACCTTATACCCGTTAAACCAAGATATGTTCTATATGTACTTGTATACTGTGTTTGCAAAATGGCAAAAAGCCTCACGTTCAAGTCTTGTGCATCAGTATTTTGTCATTATTGTGTCTCGTTGCTCACTTGATCCGTAAGGATAAATCGGAAAAAGTGCTCTCAAAAGTTTAAATCATTCTACTGAATTGTAACTTTTTGTTACAACAGACATATCTTGGAGATAGAATGGTCGCATAGAGGGGTCTTAGTGCACAAAGGTCAAACATTGACTTTAAACAACGTAATGCTACCATCAGACACCCAGAACCAAGAAGGCGAATATCTCTGTGAGGCCAGTCTTGGTTCTACAAAGAGGTTTGGGCGAGTGAATCTCAAAATTGTTGGTAAGATTTATCGTTGTCAGTGAAACATGTTACAGCTACATTAAAATTTATTATAATCAATTAAATTGTGTTGTATTTTTTTACCAACTGTTAAAGTTTTAGATACAAAATTAACTGTTGTAGTATTCGACAGAGAACCAACTGCTAAGACTTTTAGACAGAAAACCAGCTGTTAGAAATTTAAATAGAAAAAAAATCAAATGTTAGAGTTACAGATAAAAAAATAAACTATTAGAGTTATAGATAAAAAATCAACTCTCAGAGTAATGAATAAAAAATCAAGAAATTTCTATATGTAAGTGTTTTAGACAGAAAATCATATGTGAGAGTTTTAGACAGAAAATCATATGTAAGAGTTTTAGATAGGAAATCATATGTGAGAGTTTTAGACAGAATATCATATGAAAGAGTTTTAGATAGAAAATCATATATAAGAGTTTTAGATAGAAAATCATATGTATGAGTTTTAGACAGAAAATCATATGTAAGAGTTTTAGACAGAAAATCATATGTAAGAGTTTTAGGCAGAAAGTCATACGTAAGAGTTTTAGATAGAAAATCATATGTAAGAGTTTAAGGCAAGAAATAATATGTAAGAGTTTTAGACAGAAAACCATACGTAAGAGTTTAGACAGAAAATCATATGTAAGAGTTTTAAATAGAAAATCATATGTAAGAGATTTTGATAGGAAATCATATGTAAGTGTTTTAGATAAAAAATCATATTTAAGAGTTTTAGATAGAAAATCATATGTAAGAGTTTTAGACAGAAAATCATACGTAAGAGTTTTAGACAGAAAATCATATATAAGGGTTTTAGATAGAAAATCATATTTAAGAGTTTTAGATAGAAAATCATATGTAAAAGTATTAGACAGAAAATCATTTGTAAGAATTTTAGATATAAAAATCATATGAAAAAGTTTAAGATAGATAATCATATATAAGAGTTTTATATAGAAAATCATATGCAAGATTGTTAGACAGAAAATCATATGTAAGAGTTTTAGACAGAAAATCATATGTAAGAGTTTTAGATATACATATTTAAGAGTTTTAGATACAAAATCATATGTAAGAGTTTTAGAGAAAAAATCATATGTAAAAGTATTAGACAGAAAATTATATGTAAGAATTTTAGATAGAAAATCATATGTAAGAGTTTTAGATAGAAAATCATATGTAAAAGTATTAGACAGAAAATGATATGTTAGAAGTTTAGATAGAAAATCATATGTAAAAGTATTAGACAGAAAATCATATGTAAGAGTTTTAGATGGAAAATCAAATGTAAAAGTATTAGACAGAAAATCATATGTAAGGATTTTAGATAAAAAATCATATGTAAAAGTATTAGACAGAAAATCATATGTAAGAGTTTAAGATAGAAAATCATCTATGAGAGTTTAAGACAGAAACGAGGCTGTTAGAGTTTCAGACAAGAAATGAAATGAGAGATTTTTTAGATAGAAAAAAGCTGTAAGAGTTTTAGATAGAAAATTTACTGTGCGTTTAGATAGAACATTAACTGTTAGAATTTTAGACAAAAAACCAAACTGTCAGATTCTAAGATAGAAAATCATCATATAGAATCCTTCTCAATCAAAATCTAACCCTTTAATACTAAACTCCTCGTTAAACTATTTTTTATGTACCCAAATTTATATCACAATATCAAAAGGAATAGTGTAATACCAAACTATTCGAAAAGTCTGAATTTGTTACTTGTGTATTTAACGTATTTTTTCTCAATAGTGAATCGTATTTTTCAGGACCCCCGACGCTTCTTCCGGGACAAGCTCCGGAAACAAAGTTTGTACCAGTTGGTAAAGACGTGGTCATAGATTGTAAAGCCAAGTCCCAAAACTCTTACAGTTTTCCACCAGTCTGGTTTAAAAACGGAAACCCATTAATAGGTGATGTTTCGAGACATAAATTTAGATTTTTTTCACTCATTTTCTCTTGTTTTTCAAACGCTTTTACATTGAAATTTAGAAATGTTTCTAGAAATATCTGACGACATCACTTCTTCACGCTTTGTAGGAAGTATATATAGTTGTTGTTTTTTCTCTTAAATATTTTCTATACATGTATAAAACTGCATGTTACAATCAGGTAAGCGTATATCTGTCGTTTACAGGTTGCCCTATGTATCATTTTGAGTGCAAGAACAGAATTCAAAATGGTTTCCCGCAATGTATACCGGAAGGAAATGTCTGTGACACTTTTCCAGACTGTACTGACAGAAGTGACGAAATGAACTGTTTAGGTAGGCTTTCCTCAAGAGACATAGATCACGACAATGTCGATAAAATAGTGTTATACGTAAAAACCCCGATGATGTAGAAATGATAAGGTCTTTTCTGATATTTTATTTGATTGAAAAAATGAACGCCCACGTGTATTTGCTAAACACTTGAATTGAAAGTTATAGAAGTCATAATTTCCCCAGATATCACTGAATGGATTTTATAAATTACTGTTTGTATTTGTACAACTAACAATACAAACATGTATTCACGTATGACACTTGTAAAATTTACATCAAGTGAGTTAAGTTTGTTTATGCTGGAGTCAAAAAAATATCTTCCTATTAAAATGGCTACGATTTTAAAATCATGTAGGAAACTGCAAAAGTCATAAATTTTCAATAAAATTAAGTAGCTTCGAAATATTGTGATTTAAATAGTTGTAAATTGCTATGTTCATCTTTATTACATATATACTTTCAAATCTACAAATAAGAAATGTGCTCTGTATTTTTTTAAATTAAGATTAGTTTCGTAACTACAGGACAGATATTTGTAACGCAGTTCCTGTCCTTTTTCTGAACCTATCAAGATTTGTTCAAATATGTCATCATTAATTATGTTGATGTTTATAATTAAGGATCATGTCCTGAGTCTCAGCAGCGATGTGGTGACAAATGTATAGATGAGTCTTCATCCTGCCCAGACCAAGCATGCACTTACCCTAAATTCGAGTGTCGTAACAAACAAGGCTGTACAACACAGGATCAGATCTGTAATGGTGTAACAGACTGCAAGGACGGATCTGACGAGTTTGCCTGCTGTATGTAATCTGACACGCATGTATTTAATTTACGCAAATTTGTTAAAACTATGTTTTTTTTTTTACTTTCACTAATTTGTTTGAGCTCTGTTGTTAATTTGCACTAATTTGTTTAAGTTGTGTAGTTAATTTTCACTTATTTGTTTAAGCCCTAGTTAATTTTTACTAATTTGTTTGAGCTCTGTAGTTAATTCACACTAATTTGTTTTAGCTCTACTAATTTTCACTAATTTGTTTTAGCTCTGTAGTTAATTCACACTAATTTGTTTGAGCTCTAGTTAATTTTCACTATTTTTTTAGCTCTGTAGTTAATCACACTATTTTTTTGAGCTCTGTAGGTAATTTTCATTGATATGTTTAAGCTCTTTAGTTAATTCACACTAATTTGTTTGCGCTCTAGTAATTTTCACTAATATGTTTTACCTCTGTAGTTAATTCAAACTTATTTGTTTCAGCTCTAGTTAATTTTCACTAATCTGTTTTCGTCCTGTAGTTAATTCACACTAATTTGTTTTAGCTATAGTAGTTTTCACTAATTTGTTTTAGCTCTGTTGTTAATTTACACTAATTTGTTTGAGCTTTAGTTAATTTTAACTAATTTGTTTTAGCTCTGTAGTTAATTCACACTAATTTGTTTGAGCTTTAGTTAATTTTCACTAATTTTTTAAGCTCTGTAGTTAATTCACACTAATTTGTTTTAGCTCAATAGTTAATTTTCACTTATTTGTTAAAGTTCAATTTCGACGAAAGTTATCAAAATTTATTTTCATTGCTCTCGAGAACAGTTTTTTAAATTAGGACATTCAAACAGAAATTGAATTGCTTAGAGTTAATGTCATTGTTCTGCATAAACTTAAAACTAAACATCTACTTACAGCCGAAGGAGTTGTTACTCATGTGGACAGAGTTTTCATTAACTCCGCTAGAACTCAGCTCACTTTACCAAATGTTCGTCTGCAAGATATGATGTGCTTTCAGTGTATGGTTAGAAATGACTACGGGTCCGTATTTGGTGACGCCTGTCTCACTGTTATTGGTTGGTATTTTTACTTTTAGATTTTTAATTAATTTCTAGTTGGCGGCTGTTTCGAATATTAAATATTGGTCCCTAAAAGCTGGAAAAGGTGGGATAACCGCGGTAAAGCTTATCAGTCAGGTGAGTGGTACTTGTTGATCAAAGAACTAACTATAGCTTATCAGTCAGGTGAGTGGTACGTGTTGATCAAAAAACTAACTATAGCTTATCAGTCAGGTGAGTGGTACGTGTTGATCAAAGAACTAACTATAGCTTATCAGCCAGGTGAGTGGTACGTGTTGATCAAAAAACTAACTATAGCTTATCAGTCAGGTGAGTGGTACGTGTTGATCAAAAAACTAACTTAAGCTTATCAGTCAGGTGAGTGGTACGTGTTGATCAAAGAACTAACTATAGCTTATCAGTCAGGTGAGTGGTACGTGTTGATCAAAGAACTAACTATAGCTTATCAGTCAGGTGAGTGGTACGTGTTGATCAAAGTACTAACTATAGCTTTTCAGTCAGGTGAGTGGTACGTGTTGATCAAAGAACTAACTATAGCTTATCAGTCAGGTGAGTGGTACGTGTTGATCAAAGAACTTACAATAGCTTATCAGTCAGGTGAGTGGTACGTGTTCATCAAAGAACTAACTATAGCTTATCAGTCAGGTAAGTAGTACGTGTTGATCAAAGAACTAACTATAGCTTATCAGTCAGGTGAGTGGTACATGTTGATCAAAGAACTAACTATAGCTTATCAGTCAGGTGATTGATACGTGTTGATCAAAGAACTAACTATAGTTATCAGTCAGGTGAGTGGTATGTGTTGAACAAAGAACTAACTATAGCTTATCAGTCAGGTGAGTGGTACGTGTTGATCAAAGAACTAACTATAGCTTTTCAGTCAGGTGATTGGTACGTGTTGATCAAAGAACTAACTTTAGCATATCAGTTAGGTGATTGGTACATGTTGATCAAAAAACTATCTATAGCTTATCAGTCAGGTGATTGGTACGTGTTGATCAAAGAACTAACTATAGCTTATCAGTCAGGTGAGTGGTACGTGTTGATCAAAGAACTAACTATAGCTTATCAGTCAGGTGAGTGGTACGTGTTGATCAAAGAACTAACTATAGCTTATCAGTCAGGTGAGTGGTACGTATTGATCAAAGAACTAACTATAGCTTATCAGTCATGTGAGTGGTACATGTTGATCAAAGAACTGACTATTGCTTATCAGTCAGGTGAGTGGTACGTGTTGATCAAAGAACTAACTATAGCTTATCAGTCAGGTGAGTGGTACATGTTGATCAAAGAACTAACTATTGCTTATCAGTAAGGTGAGTGGTACGTGTTGATCAAAGAACTAACTATAGCTTATCAGTCAGGTGAGTAGTACGTGTTGATCTAAGAACTAACTATAGCTTATCAGTCAGGTGATTATAACCTGTTGATTTTTGGTCCGTTCTTTACAAAACAGTGACCCAGTTTACATTAATGTGGTAAAAAAACTTGAATTTTGGTTGTAATCTTTACAAAAAGTTGTGAATGCTGTTTATTTTCTTCACTGAACAAAAACAACATCTACGGTATGTTTCTACCTTAAATTAAAAGGAATATGACCAGTTATCGAAACATGTTAATTTAAGAATTTGCACTTTGGAAGCAAATGATATGAGGCTGTTATCGAAATACATTTAAATGTATCGAATGCCAGAACTAATACTGACTTATATCTTTTCGTTCTGTGCATTTGTCATTACGCTCTGTAAACACAATATTTACAATACACAGAACAAAATGATACAAGTCATCAGGTGCATCTGTGGCGTTCTAGCTCTGACGTATATCACACGTTAATGCACAGAACAAAATGATTCAAGTCATCAGGTGCAGCTGTGGTGTTCTAGCTCTGACGTATATCAAACGTTCATGCACAGAACGAAATGATACAAGTCATCAGGTGCAGCTGAGAAGTTCTACCTCTGACATATATCACACGTTAATGCACAGAACAAAATGATACAAGTCATCAGGTGCAGCTGTGGCGTTCTAGCTCTGACGTATATCACACGTTAATGCACAGAACAAAATGATTCAAGTCATCAGGTGCAGCTGTGGCGTTCTAGCTCTGACGTATATCACACGTTCAAGCACAGAACGAAATGATACAAGTCATCAGGTGCAGCTGTGGCGTTCTAGCTCTGACGTATATCACACGTTAATGCACAGAACGAAATGATACAAATCATCAGGTGCAGCTGTGGCGTTCTAGCTCTGACGAATATCACACGTTAATGCACAGAACGAAATGATACAAGTCATCAGGTGCAGCTGTGGCGTTCTAGCTCTGACGTATATCACACGTTAATGCACAGAACGAAATGATACAAGTCATCAGGTGCAGCTGAGGCGTTCTAGCTCTGACATATATCACACGTTAATGCACAGAACGAAATGATACAAGTCATCAGGTGCAGCTGAGGCGTTCTAGCTCTGACGTATATCACACGTTAATGCACAGAACGAAATGATAGAAGTCATCAGGTGTAGCTGTAGCGTTCTAGCTCTGACGTACATCACACGTTAATGCACAGAACGAAATTTTTCAAGTCATTAGGTGCAGCTGTTGCGTTCTAGCTTTGACGTATATCACACGTCAATGCACAGAACGAAATAATAGAAGTCATCAGGTGCAGCTGTGGTGTTCTAGCTCTGACGTATATCACACGTTCATGCACAAAACGAAATGATACAAGTCATCCGGTGCAGCTGTGGCGTACTAGCTCTGACGTATATCACACGTTAATGCACAGAACGAAATGATACAAGTCATCAGGTGCAGCTGTGGCGTTCTAGCTCTGATGTATATCACACATTAATGCACAGAAAGAAATGATACAAGTCATCCGGTGCACTTGTGGCGTTCTGGCTCTGGCGTATGTCAAACGTTTATGCACAGAACGAAATGATACAAGTCATCAGGTGCAGCTGTAGCGTTCGGTCTCTGACGTATATCACACGTTCAAGCACAGAACAAAATGATTCAAGTCATCAGGTGCAGCTGTGGTGTTCTAGCTCTGACGTATATCAAACGTTCATGCACAGAACGAAATGATACAAGTCATCAGGTGCAGCTGAGAAGTTCTACCTCTGACATATGTCACACGTTATTGCACAGAACAAAATGATACAAGTCATCAGGTGCAGCTGTGGCCGTCAAGCTCTGACGTACATCACACGTGTATGCACAGAACGAAATGATACAAAAGATCAGGTGCAGCTGTGGCGTTCTAGCTCTGGAGTTTATCACAGGTATATGCAAAGAACGAAATGAAACAAGTCATCCGTTGGAGCTGTGGCGTTCTAGCTCTGACGTATATCACACGTAAATGCACAGAACGAAATGATTGAAGTCATCAGGTACAGCTGTGGCGTTCTGGCTCTGACGTATATCACACGTTAATGCACAGAACGAAATGATACAAGTCATCAGGTGCATCTGTGGCGTTCTGGCACTGTCGTATATCACACGTTAATGCACAGAACGAAATGAAACAAGTCATCAGGTGCAGCTGTGGCGGTCTAGCTCTGACGTATAGCACACGTTAATGCACAGAAAGAAATGATACAAGTAATCAGGTGCGTCTGTGACATTCTGGTTCTGACGTATATCAAACGTTAATGCACAGAACGAAATGATACAAGTCATCAGGTGCAGCTGTGGCGTTCTGGTTCTGACGTATATCACACGTTAATACACAGAACGAAATGATACAGGTCATCCGGTGCAGCTGAGAAGTTCTAGCTCTGACGTATATCACACGTTAATGCTCAGAACGAAATGATACAAGTCATCAGGTGCAGCTGTGTCGTTCTAGCTCTGACGTATATCACAAGTTAATGCACAGAACGAAATGATAGAAGTCATCAGGTGCAGCTGTGGCGTTCTGGCTCTGACGTATATCACACTTTAATGCACAGAACGAAATGATTCAAGTCATCAGGTGCAGCTGTGGCGTTCTAGCTCTGACGTATATCACACTTTAATGCACAGAACGAAATTATTCAAGTCATCAGGTGCAGCTGTGGCGTTCTAGCCCTGACGTATATCACACTTTTATGCACAGAACGAAATGATTCAAGTCATCAGGTGCAGCTGTAGCGTTCTAGCTCTGACGTATATCACACGTTAATGCACAGAACGAAATGATTCAAGTCATCAGGTGCAGCTGTGGCATTCTGGCTCTGACATATATCATACGTTAATGCACAGAACGAAATGATTCAAGTCATCAGGTGCAGCTGTGGCATTCTAGCTCTGACGTATATCACAAGTTAATGCACAGAACGAAATGATTCAAGTCATCAGGTGCAGCTGTGGCGTTCTGGCTCTGACGTATATCACACTTTACTGCACAGTACGAAATGATTCAAGTCATCAGGTGCAGCTGTGGCGTTCTAGCTCTGACGTATATCACACTTTAATGCACAGAACGAAATGATACAAGTCATCAGGTGCATCTGTGGCGTTCTAGCTCTGACGTACACGTTCACTAAACAAACTTAACTTAGGAACAAATAAATTTTGTACATTACATTTTTTGTATTTTAGACAGAATTCGGGTTCTAAAGCAGCCGAACAGTACATACTTTGTGGAACCTGGTTCCCGGCTTGAGATCACAGTTGAAGCCACAACAGATATATTGTGGCAAAAGCAGTTAAAATATATCTGGAAGTGGTATGAGATGGATACAGATAAGAATGCAGGAGAAAAGACTGGTACAACATCTACAGGTAACACTCATTCTATGTTATCACGTCATTTTGTATTTTAGCTCAATATAATAAAATGATACGCGCTTGCATGATAATACTCAATTATCTCTTTTGTATGTCTGTGTTTTTAATTATCACTTGATTTATCTTTGATTTGGCTTAGGTCTGCATAAAGGCGATTAGAGCAAACCAACCTAAGTCACAATTATAGCTTCAGAGAAAGCCCTAAATATGGTTATTTTCGGCATTCCATTCTCCCAATTATTCCGGCCCCAGCGAGATGCGTTTCTGAATCATTTTGTCGCCAGTCATTTAAGAACTTTCTGATCGAGAGGAAATTGAAGAGCTTTATTAACTGAAAAGTTATTTTCACTCGATACAAAGAAAGCACACTTCTTTCTGTGACAACTAGGAAGTTTGTTATATGCTTATACTTTGAGTCTGGTACGTTCGATGCTGCAAAACTAAGTGGCAGTTGTTTTACTAAGCTACACAAATAAATAGTGTTAACGGCCAGTAAGGGCAATGTTTTACGGCTAGTAAGGGCAATGTTTTACGGCCAATAAGGGCAATGTTTTACGGCCAGTAATGGCAATGTTTTACCGTCCATGTATCAAGAATGATGTGAATGTTTTTGTAACAATGGCAGAGATCTTACCTCCCAGTGGTATTGCCGCAAATTTCTTCCATGTGTCGCAGAATGGTAAGAACATGACGATTCTGTTCCCGGAAGTGAGCGAGAATGATGACGACAGCTATACGGTGTATAACGATCTTATTGGCCGACATTATACACTGGTTATAAAGCACAAGTATGACAGAGTCGAGTTCAATTTCACTTTCACTGGCAAAAGCATCACTAGACCAGGTGTGTATGCTTACCTATCCATTCGTTTTGTCGTCTGCTGCAGATTTATGAAATCCGTATAAAAAATTAGCATTACTATCTTAGATGTTTAATTTGTTGAATTGATAATTGTGATTAATTCGTTATACAAAAGAAAAATCAAATTGTCCGTTTTGAATGTTTAATACAGATCCACTCACAGCTACCTTTGTTCATGTCCGTGTTCAAGAATTTGGTAGAAACCAAGATGGTAGATGGTAGCTTCTAAGTCTATGAAATGTTTGGTATATATATATATGCCATCTACATCTGTTGTTTTCTCTCAGCACCAGCGGTTGAAGCAGCTTCCACAAATCTGTGGTTTATTGCGATCATCCTGGGTGTGTTGTTGCTGTTTGTTGTTATTGTACTTATTATTGGCTACTTGTATAGAAACAGAGGTGGAACCTACCCAGGTAAACTTGAAAGACTTACTTTTACCATGAAAATATTTACATTATTTAGTAGATTCTTTCCTTTCCTTTCTTTCACTTCTTTGTTTACTCGGTACTTGTATGAAGCTATCCGTCTGCTAATACTTAAGTTTTCAGCTGCACCGTTCTTGCCAAACGCGAACTGTCTTAGATAATGACACCGGTTTGGGGTCTCTACAATTGGATACAAATATCCTTGCTGACAGATTTAGGGCATATATGTAATGATTTGGGGGGAAAAAGTGTAGGTAAGTTTTTTATTGGTTGCACAAATTGTAGAGTTCCCAAAATTTGCACCTTATTTTCAAATAATTTTTCGAGCTTCCATTATGCAAACCGCAGATGGTCTGGGTCCTGTTTTTGGTTGTGCAGTTGGTTGTGTATTCATTGACAGTATGAATACAGAAACTTGTTTGATTTCTTCGCATCTGTGGCGTAGCTTTTAGGCAATTTATGTTTCACCAGCTTTAGAAATACCAAGCACTGTGTAGAGTCAAAATCTTTTATTTTATACATGTTGCAATTTACTTAGCTGTTTTTTTTTCTAGTTGATGAAAAAGAGCAGAAAGCAGGAAACAATCCAGTGGAGGAACTAAAAGATGGCGAACTTCGTGACGTGGGTATAGTGTAAGTTCAATACCTTGCATTAAATGCTTCGTTCATTGAGCTAAAAAAGCAATTTCTGTAAAAAGAAGTAGAAAAAAATTACTACTGGTGAAATAAAAAATCATGCATATTTGTAAAAAAATCACCTCTACAGGTCAGTGCAGAACCTGGAACAATAGCCGTAGTGTAGAGGTATCGAGTCAGACTACCTGTTATAAGAATCTCTGTAAACAAAGACAAGTTTACAGTCACTTAAAAACATTTTAAAATATCTGATTTCTACTGTCTTAAGTTACGAAACCTTAACATTTTAAATTCCCACAGTAATAAAATAAAAAAGCTATTGCTTAATTCAGGAAAATTCAATTTTAGTATTAAAAATTTATGATTTCAGTTATGATGATATTGAGGACACTGACAGGTCCAAAGGAGATAATGTGTCGCTTTCTGGTAGTGTACAACGGTACGATTCCGAGGATGATCTAACAAAAGAGTACGGTGATGATTTTGACGTCAGCAAGTTTAACGAGGATGGTTCATTTATTGGCGTTTATGTTGATAATAAAAGTAGTCGCACGGAAGTCACAGTATAGCATATGGGTGTTCTCAAAACATTTATAGAACAGGGATAGTCTCAAAGGTTTACAGGAAAATATATAGTCCGTCGATTAGAAATAACAATAGTTTTCTAGAGAATTGCTCTTAAAAGATCATCTCAAAATGAAACAACACATCTTAAAAATTAACATGCTACTCAAGAAGTGAAGGTAGAATATAAAACTAACTTTACTGAATAGTACTTAGGCGAGATCAATGGGAAGTAATGAGACAAGCATAAACAGGTTGAGAGTATACTTCAGTTAAAAGTACCGTGTACTAAGGATGTGACCGGAAGTGATCTCAGAATGTATAAAGTAGCCACTATGTAACTGAACCTGAGAAAAATGGATTCAGATAGCTATTTTTTTATTGGTGCTCAAAGTATTTGTGTGTTTCTGTGTGCGTGGATTGTGTCTCAAATAATTGTAAGTTGTAAATGTGTGCGATAAAGGATATATTACCCTGCAGGAAATGCTTGATCAATATAAGAAAAAATTACAAGATTTTTACATCTTTAATATGCTTTCGCTCTATAGTAAACATAAAAAATAACGTGTCACGAAATTTTTACTGTTATTCCTTCTAATGGCAGGAAGATTATTACCCAGTGAGTCGGCTTTTTCACAATATCATTTAATTTACAACATGTTTACATTCATTAGGATTAATTTATTCTTATCTCGCTACAAAATCTGCTTTTGTTGTTGTTGTTGTTGTTGTTTTGTTGGTTTTTTTTTCTTCACAATTTACATATCTGTGTTGCTTGCCGTTTTCAGTTCAGTTCAAAATGTTATAAATTATTTTATTTGTACACTTCTGTACATCAAATGCATTAAACTAAGTGTAAGGGTCAGGAAACATTGCTAAGTTTGCACTAACAAATGCAAGATGGACTAAGGGTGATAATTCAAACAATTCATTATTGAAAGGAAATATTTGTTATATCCTATGACTAGGTACGTCTTCACTGTGGTAGATGTATGAATTGCACCAAAATGGATCGAAATTCACATTTAAAATAATCAGTTGTACTTACTTAAATATTTGTCAATACTTAAGAATAAAGAACAACTAATTACATGAATACAAGTTATGAACTTCAATTGGTTGACGACTACTAAGAACCTTGAAAACGCTAATCTGAAAGGGAAGTAACCGCTGTGTGGAGTTTGGCAAAGTCACCAGCAGCGGTTACTTCCCCTGATCAGTACAGAATATCTGCACCGTAAGTAAATTCGGTCGTTACAGAGCCGAGTATATTTTTTTCACCTATGATTTTAAACTTTCATACTTTCTGTCACTTTAGTTTTCTTTCATTTAATTGTTGTTTATTTGTAAACTTTTTTAATGAAATCATTTCTTTTTTGTTTATTTACAATTGTAATTGCATCGGTTTAACATTCCTGGATGAAATGGAATTTTAAACAAGGAAAATTCAAAAGGACTTGAGTCCATTAGAGAATACGGTTTTTTACTGTATTTTTAAGGAACCTTAAGCTACAGCACTCTAATTTGTTTGCAGATGCCAATAAAAGAAATTTCATATATATCTTTAAATTGAAGACCTGTCTGTTCAGACATATTATAAATAAGGTAATGCATATTTTTTGAAGAACAACAATAAGATATTTGTTCAACCTTTTATTTTCATATATCTCTTGATGTTAATGGTGATAATTATGATACTGAAACTTTGTTTGTTTTGTCAGGGCCTTAATTGAAGCTCTGGTTTTGTTAAGTAACAAAATAACATGAATTTCATGGTATAACATGCTTGAACAGAATATAAAAGATGCTTGAATAGAATAACAATTATACTAGTAATTTCAGTTATGATAATAAACTATGACCATGCTTTGATTACTTTGATATAATTTAACATAGAGACAATGTGAGATACAGTCACTGTCGTAGCAAAGTACGACCGGGAACCAGATAGAATTTTTAACTTTAGATATCATTTTTCTTTGTGAGCCGAACTCTATTATTTGAAAACGTTAAACATAAACACTGTATCATCATTTGAAAGCTCTTTAAATTAATATTTTTAAAATATAAGCAGATTTTGAATTTTTGCTTTTAAAAAAGAAAACTAAACTAATTTAGACCTGTTGTTTCAGCATTTTCCAAGCAGTTTAGATGCACTAAGTTTAACCATTTGCGAACAAAGAACTTAACAGTTTTGACAATTATTTTTTAAATATGTAAAATATGAGTTTACAGACCTTTTAAATGATATAAAATAATGAATTGTTTGATGAAAAATGACTTTGTAACTGTTTTTACAAAATTACTATGTTTTGCAGTTTTATCAACCGCCATATATTTGCCAGCCTTCAATAAGTTACCTGTATCTCCTATCAGTTACTTTTTACTATTAATAGATTTCAAAACAATAACATACAATGTTCCTACATAATATTACCAGACAGTCACGTGATTCTCTCCGATGATTTCCGAAATAACACGACTTCGCAAATTGATTCCGCAGGTAGCGCATCGTAAAAAGACATAATGCTTCGGCAATAATCGGATCTTCTAACAGCCAATCAAAACATAGAATTACATAATATTGGATAACACTAACCCCGCTCCAATTGTACATATAGGAATATAATACTGGCGAGTAGATAAGTCGTTCCATCCATGAGAGAAGATAAGTCGTTCCATCCATGAGAGAAGATAAGTCGTTCCATCCATGAGAAGAGATATGTCGTTCCATCCATGAGAGAAGATAAGTCGTTCCATCCATGAGAAGAGATATGTCGTTCCATCCATGAGAGAAGATAAGTCGTTCCATCCATGAGAAGAGATATGTCGTTTCATCCATGAGAGTAGATAAGTCGTTCCATCCATGAGAGTATATCTATGTCTAAATGTGTTCTAATTACAATTACCTTAACGACAGATATGGATGTGAATTACTTTTAATAAAGAAAGAACAGAAACTAATACAAATGTATGTTCCTCCCAAAATCTATATCAATGTCTGTAATGGTTGAAATTAAATACAACAATATGATTACAACAAAACACGAATTGACGCTAAAAGGTAAAAAACTTTTTTGATAGGCCTGTTGTATTTTTGTTCTGCTGAGTAGAAAGTAATTATTTATGATGGATTGGGCAATTTTTGAACGAGTTGTCAATTTTTACAATTGATTGATGTTCTCCGTTGTCTCCAGTCAAATGTATTTACTTCCATTAAGTTTCAATACCGCAATAAAAAATAACAGAAACCAATGTAAACATATTTAGAGAGACTATAATTATCGTTTTATACGTGATCCGTCACGGATTTTCCGTGATAAGACAAGGACAGACCAATGATGACAACATCTCGAAACAGTAAGAGTTTGTTTTTGTATCGTTATTTGATAACTGAAAGGTTCTTTTCTGTCAAATCACAACGAGACTAAAAACAGAGTATTTCGTCGAATGTTCAAAAGTAATAATTCTCAATTATTCTCTTACTTTGTATTGTACAAAAATATATAAACGTATAAAGTGTAGCGAAGAAACCTCTAATATTTTCAAAAGACACTTCCTTTCTACACTAAAATAATTTATAAACTCCACAAAGAATTTTTAATCACCTTTATGCTTTTATTTTTCACCTTTCACTTCTTTCTTATAATAACCCTTTCTGAGTAAACAACCTTTTCTGAACATTAACCCACCAACATTAACAAGCATACATATATATAAACCACGTTCCCGCCAAAATGAAAACAACTCAGTATTAAATCAAGAAAATCATGAAAAGTATGAACTCATAAGATTAGGAGCCCCTTCAGGAGCAAACCTAAACATACTAAGAAGGTTCATGACGGTTCGTTAGGAGCATCTTTCAGGAGCATACCTTAAATTTTAAGTTCATCAAGTACATGTAAAAAAATCGCAATGAAATTTGCGACATTCCCGCCCGGGGAAGCTGAAAGCTTACAGTAAGAGAAGCATACTGAGATTGAAATACATAAATAATCACTCATGTGAATTATAGATTTGTCTTATACAAGTTACAAAATACAAAACATTATACAATGTTAGGCAAATGACTTTAGCAACAGTAACATTAACTATATGTTACAAACACCAAGTGACTATTTTTATAATTTGCAATGATAATTAATTAACAGTACATACAAAAAACGATCATTGCAATCAGATACTTAATTTCTTATTTATTCTTTGGCCACGTAAAGTCAAAACGATCAAATTCCACTGAGCCTTTAATGTTCACCAGTTCGTTATTCAAGTATTGTCTTTCTTTTGTAACAGTGACCGTGTATACTTCGATCTTGGACACCAGCTGTGATCTCTCTTGTTCATTCGAATTTTGTACATCGTCATCTGAGATTATAATGATATCCTCATCGTCATCTCTGTCATCGTCGTCATCGTATGCATTCGTTTCACTGTCGATATCGCCATCATTATCGTATCCCTTTTCGTCATCACCTTCTGCAACACTCCCTTTGTAATACATATCATAAAGCTCTTCGTCAATAAATCCATCATTATTTTCTGCATCACTTTTTTCACTTTCGCTCAAACTTTTATTTCCATTATCATCACTTAACACGAAACTATTTTCACTTTTTCTTTGATCCTGAGTATACTCCTTTACTTCTTTTCCATCAGATACGTACTTACTGGTATAATCTTCTTCACTTTCGCCATCACTTGTTCTTTCACTAACATCACAAATTGCACTTAATTTATCATCATTAACTCCATCGGAATCACTTTTATCATCATAATTACTTTTGGAACTATCGTCAAAGTTAACATTTCCATTTTCTACATCAGCATCTATTCCTGTTGTCGTGGATTGTTTGGCATCATCTGAGTTATCAACCTGATTATCATCATCGTAATCATCCAGCACAATATTATGCACACAGCTATCACTTAAATCACTAAATTCACCAAAACTGACATCACCTTTTAAATTTTCTGCGCCATCACTTCCGGTAGCATGATCAATTTCACATGTGTTTTCATGTACAAAATTTCCCATTTCAGCATCGTTATTTTCCATAGTTGTAAATATAGATTCATCTTCTGAAATGTCCTCTACATCAGGCATGTAAGTCATTCTCTCTGAGTTATTATTTTCGTCCAGTTTAAGGGAATCTAAAAAGTTATCCACTGAATTTGCACCGTTTGGATAATTCTGTTGGTAATCGATAATATCGTCCAATTCTTGTATAATATCAAGTTCACTGTCATCATCTGTAATCGTTCTGTGGATTTCTTAGTTTTTTGTAATTTCACTGCCTCTTGTTTGGCTTGAACCTTTGCCAATTTGTGGTACCTTTCAAGATGGCTCACTAAATTGCCCCTTCTCACAAACTTCCTGTCACAATGGCTGATTGTACAATGAAACTCACGAACTACAATGTGAAGCTCGTTTATATGTCTTTTCAGATTCCTCTGAATTAGAATTTGCTCGTGCAAAGCGTGTTTTTACATAGTATATGACCACACTTTAATTTGCTCCCAACATATTTTATGCCTATGCTTTTTCATAAAGTTTGCTCCTAACGACTATCGTTAGTTTCAACACAAAATGCACGTGGAGTTCATGTCACATACCCGATTAGATCATGTTACGTAAATATACAAACACTATTTACAAATCACAAAAAACTCGCGTGTGAAGTATATTATTGCACTGAATTCAAATATGTACCATACACATCTTAACATTTAAGAAACTTTGTCTTAAAATATACTGTTCACAATTAAAAAGAATCGCATATAAAGCATTGTATGCGACCATCCCAAAACAAAGAACAAAGTCTAAAACATGGCTTTAATATTTGATTTTGCTCGTTCTGCAGCTAACCGCTTTGGCCTCGTGTTTTTGGTTTGGATTTCTTGTGTTGTTTTGGCTTGTCCACAAATGTCATAGTCTGATGTTTCTAGTGGAAATAGTAATTTAAGTGGTCTTCCTATAATTCGTCCGGACGCTGTTTTGACTTTAGCTGATCGGATTTGTCCGTCAGAACTGTTAAGCAAATCCACAATTCGACCTAGTTTCCATTGTCCCCTAGGTAAATCATCTTTGATGAGCACTACGTCACCAACACTTGGAATCATTTCTGATAAAATTCTATTGGTTTTTAGTTTTGTTTGAGTTCTTTCCCTTAGGTTAAGCAGGTAGTCGTTTTTCAAGATTTTCCAAAAATTGTCTATCAACCTTTGGCCCTTTTTCCAGATTGCTAATAACTTTGCAGCAGCAGATTGTTGCGGTTCATATGTTTCATCTTCGTCGAAGTGTTCTGTTTCAGGTATTCCAGTGGTTGGATTTAAACATAAGAAATGTCCATGTGTTAACGTTATTGAAGAATTGATGTCATCTCCCACATATACAAGTGGGCGTGAATTTACTACGGCTTCAACTTCTTTGATCACAGTTTGAAACTGACTATCTGTTAAAAGCTTCCGACCAACTGCTTTTCTGGGTGATCTCTTCACGACACCAACAAGTCTTTCATAGAAGCCGCCCATCCATGGAGCTAACTCTACTATGAAAGACCAAGTAATACCTTTAGTAGATGCATAATTTTGCACATCAGCACTTTGGTCATGTTCTTCCATACTTGATCGATTGTTTCACTTGCGAGTTTGAATTGCTGAGCATTATCACTGATGATTTCTTCTGGTGTACCTCTTTGAGAATGAAACGCCTCAGACAAAGAATGAACTCTTTGGCCGACATATCCTGGACGATTTCCAGATGAACTGCTCGTGTAACCATACGTGTAAATAGGCACACCCACACTTTTTTGATGTCTTCTGATATTTTAATTTTCAATGGACCAAGATATTCTAATCCAGTTTTACAAAATGGTTTTGATTCAGTCACTCTTTTCCTTGGGAGACTCGGCATTTGGGGCATTTTATAAGGTCCTCCTTCGAATCGGCGGCACAAAGCACATCCTTTTAACACTGTCCGTACAGTTGCTCTTCCACGAAGAATCCAGAATTTATATCTTATCTGACTTAACGTGTGGGATATTCCACTGTGTAACAGTTCTTGATGTACACGATCTATTATAAAATGTGTAACCCTATCTTTTGATGGTAACAATATTTGTTGCCTCGCATTTTCACTCAAATCTGCATTTTCTAAACGACCTTTACATCTTAGTAATCCTTTACTGTCAAGAATAACTCCAAGTTGTCTTTGTAAGTTGCTTTTGCATTTATGTGTCACAAACTTGAACACGTCTGGAAAGTTATTTCTTGTCACATGTAACAGCCACATATATTCAGCATCTTCTAGCTCTTCCGCAGTAATGTTAGGACTTTCAAACTTTTCACCTTTCAGTCTTTTCACAAATCTCATTGCAATTGCACTTACTCTGACCAATCATAACATGGAAGAAAACCGTTCACAACATATGTTCAATGGTGGGCTCTCTGGGAACACACAACTTTGTTTTATGTCCGTCATTTCCTTTTTCACCGTAAATGTTCCTACTACATTTTCTGTTTGTACACCTTCAAGATTTTCAACTGCAAGTGAGTCTGTTGCTGATGTTAATTCCCACTGTTCTTCAGGCTTTACAAGCCACTCTGGACCATGCCACCAGAGTTGATCAGCATGAAGGTTACTCGTGCTACAACCTCGACTTGCTACATCTGCAGGGTTTCTGTTTGTTTCAACATAATTGAAATTTATATCTTCATGCTTTCTTATTTCAGTCACTCTGTTGTGTACGAATACTGGCGATTGCTTTTTAGAAGAAATCCATTGCAATACACATTTGGAGTCTGAGAATAAATATTTCTTTTGAATTGGAATTCTCAACTGATCGTCTACAAACTTCAAACACCTGACTCCTATCAACACGGCTAGGAGTTCCAGTTTCGGAATAGTTAATTTCTTGATAGGTGCAAGTCTTGACTTTGTAAAAATGAGTTCAGACGTCTTGACAATTCCATCACTTTGCACTACAAAGATTACTGAAGCATAGGCTTTGTTTGATGCATCAGAAAAGCATACGAGGGAGGTTTTCTTTGTCTCGATGTTTGGAATAGATATACACCTTGTGATACTGAAATTATGTATATTTTCCAAATCCATTCTAACTGAATTCCATATTGACAAATCTTCCATGCTAACAGAGTCGTCCCAATCCAGACGTTTTGTCCAAATTTGCTGAAGAAGTAATTTAGCTCTAAGTGTAACCGGAGAGAATAAGCCCATCGGATCATAAACTGACGCTACTTGTTTCAGAATTACACGTTTTGTAACAATTGCACATATATGGCTTTTCACAGGTTTAATTCCAATAGAATCATTTTTCCTATTCCACATATAACCAAGCACTTTCAAGTTTTCCTCTTTATCTCTATCTTCAGCAGGAATTGACTCCATCAGATCATCAGCTTCTGCAAATATACTCTTTGCCTCATCATATAATGCTCTACCTTTATTTACACTGTCAACACCAGTTACTAAGTTGTCCATGTAAATATTCTTTCTCAACTGTTTGGAAACTTTTGTATTGTATGTTTCAAGGTGATAATCGATTGTTGCTCCTAAGAGAAAAGGGCTCGATATAACACCAAATGGAACTCGACAGAATCTGAACTCTTGTATGTTTTCAGGATTAAGTGACGGATTTTCCCAGTTCTTCAGCCATAGAAATCTTGTCACATCTCTTTGATTTCTCTGTAGACCAACCTGTAAAGAGGCTTTCTCGATATCCGCAACAATACCGATCTTATTCAATCTAAATCTCAACAGAATACCACAAAGATCTTGCAAAAACACTGGACCTCTGTGAAGACATTCATTTAAACTTTTGTTTTCTTTGTTTGATTGAGCTGAAGCGTCATACACTATTCTTAGTTTTGTTGTTGCTTTACCTGGCTTTAGCACTGCATGGTGTGGTATATAATGTCGTATACCATCAACATGGGACTTATCTACCTTTTCAATCACTCCCTTGTTCAACTGGTCTTCAATCACAATGTTGTAATTATTCATTAATTCGGGTTTGTCTTTCATTTTTTTCACTAAACTTTTCAGACGACCATAGGCCAATTGACGATTGACAGGAAGTTCAGGGGAGGAATCTTTCCATGGCCAAGTGACTTGGTACCTTTGGTCTTTATACGACAACGTATCCTTGAAAATTTGTAATGCTTTTTCATCACCAGTTTGTGAAGTTTTGTCTGTTATCCCAATAGACTCAGTTCTCCAGAAATCTTCCAATGTTGGTTCATATTCTCCATCAGAAAGTTTCACAGTTTCTTGTTCAATATTTCCCGAGGTCATTATTAACATGTTCGTATCGATTTTATTCTCATCTATATCTGTTGTGCGTCCTGATAATATCCAACCCAATTGTGAAGATATCAGATATAATCCTGGTTGAATTTCAAGTCTATGTGGTAATACGATATCAAGGTAATAATCATTACCAATCAGAAGTTGTATTGTATCTGTTTCTACTTCAGTTGGAAGCGTATCTGCTAGATTGAGGTGTTGAGTCATACTTTTGAAGATGTCTTGTTTGCACAGATTTACAGGTTTCCGATATATTGTACCTGTGATAGTTGGCACAATATTTGCTGTTATCAACAAATCATTTCCGTTTTTCAATTTTATCTTCAACTTTGTTGACACTGTTTTAATCACTTTACTTTGTTCACTTCCAAACGTGACTATACGAATTTCTTGCTCAGAATATCGTCTCAGATGTAATGCCTTTGCAAAATTTTCGGTTATGTATGTCCTCTGAGAACCTGAGTCAAGAAGAATTCTAACATTGGACTCTTCATCTGAATCTGGACTAATAATTTTAGCTTGGGCTGTCTGCATGAGAACAATCTCGCCAGATGACAGGAGAGCATTTTCATCAGGTACAGAAAGGGGTGGAGATATTTCTTGCACTTCATCAACTATCCCAGCTGTCTCAGTTGTTTCTTTGCTCCTAAATTTACGAGGACATAAACTTCTATGATGAAGATTGCTTTTGCCACAGTAAACACAGCTTTTATTACTTTTACATTCCTTTGACACATTTCCTTCCTTTAAACATCGAAAACAACTGCCTTTCAAACATTCTTTCCGTACAGTTATAGTTCTGTATTTTGGACACTCATCACTCCAATGGACCATTTTACAATACCTGCATTCTTTTTTCAGTCTGTTCTCATTCACTGGTAGAGCTTCAGCTGAGCTCCTTGCCTTATTTAGATTCACGTTGACACCATTGTTCCTGAATGGAGCTTGAAACGGCCTTTGTTGATTGCCATATCCGTTCCATGTTGGTTTTGGCTTTTCTAACTTTGGTTTTTCTGCCTTTTCACAAGCTTCAACATATTCATATAACAATTCTTGAAGTTTCATAACAGACCATTTTTGTTTTGCTCCTTTCTGAATTTCCAAATGTTTGATTACATTGCTTGGGAGTTAAGATTTAATAACAGAAACAAACACATCTTGATTAATATCTTGGCTCAGAACTTCAAGGCTTCGAAAATGTTTTTTTATTGTATCTATAAGCCGTCTTAAACATTCTACATTTTCAGATGCTGGTTTCAGATTGATCATTCGGTTTTAGTGAAGGTCTATCATTTCTTGTATGTTGCCAAATCTATCTTTCAGAATTTGAATAGCTACGCCATAATTTTCATTAGAAAGTACTAGACCTGCAATGGCACTTTTAGCTTCACCTACCAGCTTGCTGCGTAGATAGTTAAATTTGTCAACATCACTGAGGTTTCTGCTCCTATCTACTGAACTCTCAAAGGACTGCCAGAATTCTACCCACTTTAATTTGTCACCACTAAATGCAATAATATCCAATTTTGGAAGTTTAACTGCTGTTTTCGCTTTACTTTCTAGTAAACCTTTTTCCACTTTTTCTTGGGAAACCCACAACTTTCTTATTTCTTCCATCATCATGGGTGGTACAGCACTTTCTTTGTGTTTCTCTATTTCTTTTAAGGAAACTTCTACCTTTCGCAATTTACAACACAAGTCCATAGCAGACTCACAAATTGCACTATCTTCATGTAAAATTGTATCTACAAGTTCGTCCTGTTCTTCAGTACCATCGATAACTTTTTCAGACTGGAGTTCTAATTTTGACATGAATTTTTCTATTTGCTCTATACACACCTGTACGTCTTTTATCATTGTACAGTCAGGCGTAGCTGCATGCTTTTCCAGCAGAGCCGTAGCATTATTCAGTTCCTTTTCTAAATTATTGTAGTACCTAGTGCGAACACCTTTCAAATATCTGAGACTGGACATTTTTGATAGCTATATGATAACAATAATCTAAGTCGACTTACTAGTTTTAGTGAAAACAGTTCCTTTCAAGATTTTAAGTCCTATATATTCTTTAAATCCATTTCATTTTTATACTTTTCACAACTTGAACACAAGCACTCTAGATCACCGAATCATAAATCACTTTTGCAACTCTCCTTTTCACTTCTATCACATATCCCTTTTCCAATGAATCACAACTTTTGAAAACCACCACATTCCCGGGTTCCGGCACCAAATTAATGTAGCGAAGAAACCTCTTATATTTTTAAAAGAGACTTCCTTTCTACACTAAAATAATTTATAAACTCCACAAAGAATTTTTAATCACTTTTATGCTTTTATTTTTCACCTTTCACTTCTTTCTTATAATAACCCTTTCTGAGTAAACAACCTTTTCTGAACATTAACCCACCAACATTAACAAGCATACATATATATAAACCACGTTCCCGCCAAAGTGAAAAACAACTCAGTATTAAATCAAGAAAATCATGAAAAGTATGAACTCATAAGATTAGGAGCCCCTTCAGGAGCAAACCTAAACATACTAAGAAGGTTCATGACGGTGCGTTAGGAGCACCTTTCAGGAGCATACCTTAAATTTTAAGTTCATCAAGTACATGTAAAAAAATCGCAATGAAATTTGCGACATAAAGAAAGTGAAGCGGAAATGTTTATTTCAGATAAAATTTTTACGAAAGAGTAGATGCAGCCATTGCACGAAAGGACACAATGCACATAATCTCTGACAGTTCAGTTCGGATAACCTCCTTCCAAATCACAAAATTAAGCCAACACATGACTCATCTGTTCATTTGAATACATTTCTTTACAGAAAAAAGGTAACATGTTAATTCCATCTCCTATCAAAAATAATCTTTTCTTTTACGCAGAATGTTTTTCATTAGTCAGCGCCGACTACTAGCAAAAGTTGTGGACTAGTTATGGAGGCGGTGTCATTAAATGAGTTATGATTATAACTAAAGCTACTATTTTGTTATTTGATGCTGATTTGTTTATTAACTTGCTTTATTAAGCATGTTGATACAAATCATTTTCTAGAACGTGTCTATTATTCCGGAACAAAAATTAAGTTGTTTTACAAATTGTACATGGACACCATAGATTTAAATTATTCAATTCTAAAAATATTAATTTGCATTAAAATGTGAATTTGTATTAAATAAGATTATATGTAGCTCTATAACTGCAAAGTATCATTCATCTTTAAAAAATCGGGTATCGAACAGTCGACTTTTACTGGGCAGCTAAACAATTAGAGCGAACATGTATGGGTAGCGAAACAAACCCTGAAATTTAGACCTCTGACAAACGTGACAAGGTTCAGTGGTAATAGCATTGGTTTAGCAAACTACTTATGATCGAGGCAGCATGAGTACAACGAACACTCATATATGGTCTATTTAAATGCACTAACAATTCTATAGTTATAAAAATATTCTGTATGTGTAAAATTACATGTATCCAACACATTCACGTCTTCAGAATCTTCTACGTCGACTTGATACTGTGCATCAATATTTTTCTTGTGTTCTTCTGTCAATTAATTAACTATACTTTGGTTAGTGTTTATGGAACGACACTTCTGTCTTAAGATCACAACTGTGACGATATCTTTGTTAAAGTCAACATGTCTTGTTCAGGCACTGGCAGTCGGTAATCTTTTTAAGAAAAGATCAAAGTGAAGTTCTGTTAAAAAAGGATATTTTATGTCAAACTGTAATGCAGTCTTATTCAGTAAATATAGTTTTGAGTTCTACTACTACGTTGTTCTGTCCAGCATTTAATAAAATATGCTGTTTTGTGGAACCATTATATTGACTTTTTTCACAGAAAAAGTTTAAGAAATTGTTCTATGTAAACGTTATTTTATTGTCTTTTAAATGGAAATTTCCTCTGTTTAAATGTATTTCGTCCTAATAAAACGAATGTAATGTTCGACCCACATTAGAAGCTGTTATCAAAAACTATCACTGAACGCAATATTTTGTCAGTCTATCATGTCAGACTGTAGATATCTGTGTTATCATGTTAAGCAGACAACCCTTTATGTTTAGGAAGAAAATATATTCCTGAAAAATGAAGTTTTCTTTGGAAACTAAGGATTAGTTCTGTTGTAGAGGTATGGTGCCATGTCTAGAATTATAATGAGTCAGAACTACGGTGAGTTTTTAAACAGGATATATCATATTGTCATAGAAACAACTTGTTCTTCTTTTAAATTCATTTATTATTTTGTCTTTTCCTATAGGTTTGGTATTGTTTTAAATCTATAGATCATTGTATTTGAAAAGAAAGATATTGTGTCAATAAAATGGTAAGTTAATTTATAGAAACTGTATTTTGTCTATGGTGTAGTAACTAACACAATGAGCCAAAATGATATACCATTGTGAATATACGGTCTATTCAGATGTTATTATTTCGTTAAAACTAAAAAAACAAATTTATAGGACATGTTGTACTGTTCAGAGATATTAAGTTGCCGGACTACTTTCTTCTATATTCAGCCAATACACAAAATTGAAGGGGAATTCTTTCGAATCTTTTGGTCAAAAAAGAGAGAAAGTAAATAATAAACAGAAAATTCAAGTTTTTTTTCTCTATAAATACGGAATTTATTTTCATCAAGTGGTATGATAGCCATTCGTGAAATATTCATTTTCATACCACTCGATGAAAATAAGTCCCGTATTTATAGAAAAAGAATTGAATATTCTCTATGCATTTTGTATGAAATGTATCTATATGTCGTTTTGTTCTGAAAGCAAAGAGTTCCTTTTAACGAAATTTCACTTCCAGGTATTAAACGTAATAAAAAAAAGACAGGATAGCAAAGGTTGTAAAATGGTCGATTCATTATGAATAATATGGACAGAATATGACTTGAAAGAACCAACCTTTTTAAAATTTGGTTTAAATTAAATGCCACTTTAAAGTAATATTAAAGAAAAGGCATTATTTACACTAACCACATTAAGGAATTTTTGCTTAAGTTAACAAATTCTTATTCACATTCGGATTGGAAACTTAAGACAAAGATAGATTGTAAGAAGTAGAAGTGCAGTGCACAAGAACTATAACTCTGTCTGGTCCCATTTTTAAAATGTTTTTACTCAGGAACATAACTTTAAAACTATGAAGTGAATTGATGAGAGTCTTAAAACAGATTGATGGCGACATGCCAAAAAACCATACCTCTACCTTATCCAGTATTCTAGTTATCTCCCCTTCTTAATTTTTATAATGAATTATTATCTGGAGCATATCTTGAACACTGTAAAAGAGATTTATTGAAACTTAAGATAAAGATAGATTGTGTGAAGTTATGCAGTGCTCAAGAACTGTAAGCTACCTTGAACCATTTTTGAATTATCTCCCTACTTATTTTTTCCAGAGCATAAATTTAAAACTATTAAGTGATTTGATGTGAAACAATATAGATAGATGATTACAAGGAGATGTTTATCAGGGAGCATATGATGTGTATGATTAAGTTCTATCTTCTTGTTTCGAGAAATATTCCCGTTTATTTTATGCCTACCAATGAAATATAGGGAAATATCAGTGAGATAAAAGTGATAATCCACCGTTTTGAATCAGTGAAATTACCATTTTGATAATCCACTGTTTGTGCCGGAACTACTTTTTTATCACGTAAATACAAGAGAATCCGCTGTATTTCAGACAGTGACAGCGAGTGAAATTTATTTACCTTGGTAAATCCAGTTATAATATTGAATTCCTGAGCCTAACTAGTTATGAACAATGATGAAATTCGCTATAAATTATTTAAAATGTCTGATTTGTTTACAAAACTCACATGGACAATATCCAATATGGCCGACTTTCAATTCAATTGATTGAATATTACTCGGTATAAATCCGCTTTTATAATTAAAGTATGGCTAAAATTCAATAAATATTGATAAACTGTGTAGAGAAAAATAAATGTTATTTGATGAAAGTGTATTCAGTTTATTTCAGCAGAAGTACGCTGCACCACTCGTGAAAATATCACATATGGTGTTCACTCGATGAAATAAATTCTCATCTTCCACAAAAACAAACAAATATCCTCTATTTAGTCTTTTATTGAATATGATATGAATTTTCAATGTTATATAAAAATCCCCAGTTAAGCGGTGAAGTTATAACACGGATATGCTAGATTGAACTTACTACCTTTAAATTTCCGTCGCGGTTCGAACTTTTAGCATCAGGTCTGGCTTTATACGCCTTTTTCCTAAGTACATAAAGAAAGTATCTTTAAAGTGACTATATATATAACTGTGTCAGTGCACACCGGCTTATAGTTTTATAAATACAAGCTTGCCAGGGAATAAGGTGCGGATATGGTCCAGTGGTAACGCTCTGGACTGGTAAACCAGGGGTCCCGAGTTCGATGCCCCGCTATTTCACTAACAGTACTAATAGTCTTCCGGATGAGACTTTAAACCGAGGTCCCATGTATCAGTGCTATATAGCATGCAAAAGAACCAGGGGTGTCTCTTGAATGAGATGCTTTCTGTAACTTGCACTACCCGCACAACATAAAATAACTAATCTCTTCAGGGGGCGTCGGTCATATGGGCATCCGGTACCGACGATAAATAAGCTCAAATTGATAGAGAATCAGGAGCGGATCAGTGGTTCAGTGGTAACGCGCTGGACTGGTTATCCAGGGGTCGCAAGTTCGATACCCTGCTCCTCTACTGTCTTTCGGATGAGACTTTAAACCAAGGGATCGTGTAGCAGTGCTTAACACTGACCATTGATAAGAACAAGTGGTTTCTCTGGAACGGGATGCTGTCTGTATCTTGCTCTATCGCCTACAACCTAAAATAACTAACCTCTGCATGGACGTCTGGGTCATATAGGTTACCGGTATAGACAAAAAAAAATAACACTTGCGGGACGAGCTGAGTTTGTATCCAGCTCAGGATGGTCACTTTCAGATCATCATTAATCTTTCTGTAACCTACTTTCATGTTCGTAACATAGGGATCGTCAGGGATAACCCTTCATGGACTTAAGAAAAATAATAAAAATCTGTAAAGATTTCTGATATAAAGATAGACCACATCATTCGTCATCATAAATAATGACTTTCTGAAGTAAATGAATTGCTCCGATTGCTACGTCATGGAATCGATTCTTTAGGTAATGGTTAAAGCGTTGGTTTTCAATGTGAGAAGATCTGATTAATTATCAGTTACTCAGGTATAATATCTTTATGAAATTATAAAAAAATTGAAAAAGTATTCATCTGCACAAATAAAACAAATTTAACAAGTCATACTAAAGTCCTACAAATTAATATTAAATTTTACCCTCTAGTGTCTTTTTCCTTCTGCATAGATTCGGTTTATCGCGCGTATCTAATTTTCGCTTTATTTGCGTCCAAACAAATTTGCCAAAATCAGAAACAGCGAAAAGTTAATCCAAGAAGTTCGCGTTTTTTAGTAGTAGACGGACTTTCCTACTTTCCTTTTTCTCTCCTGGTGTTATGTTTACACGTGATAAAAAATACGGTATCAATACGAAGCAGACAGCGGTAGTGAAACTTTATTTAAATTTATTTTTTACAATTTGTTTCCCACGCCTATTTTGTACAGTTAAGTAAAGTGCAAGGAATGTAACTCTCAAAGCGTACAATCTGTGCAAGGAACGTAACTCTCATAGCGTATAATCTGTGCAAGGAACGTAACTCTCATAGCGTATAAACTGTGCTTAGAACGTAACTCTCATAGCGTATAATCTGTGCAAGGAACGTAACTCTTTTAGCGTATAATTTGTGTTTAGAACGTAACTCTCATAGCGTATAATCTGTGCCAAGAACGTAACTCTCATAGCGTATAATCTGTGCAAGGAACGTAACTCTTATAGCGTATAATTTGTGTTAAGAACGTAACTCTCATAGCGTATAACCTGTGCAAGGAACGTAACTCTCATAGCGTATAATCTGTGCAAGGAACGTAACTCTCATAGCGTATAATCTGTGCCAGGAACGTAACTCTTATAGCGTATAATCTGTGCTAAGAACGTAACTCTCATAGCGTATAATCTGTGCAAGGAACGTGACTCTCATAGCGTATAATCTGTGCAAGGAACGTAACTCTCATAGCGTATAATCTGTGCAAGGAACGTAACTCTCATAGCGTATAATCTGTGCAAGGAACGTAACTCTCATAGCGTATAATCTGTGCAAGGAACGTAATTCTCATAGCGTATAATCTGTGCAAGAAACGTAACTCTCATAGCGTATAATCTGTGCAAGGAACATAACTCTTATAGCGTATAATCTGTGCTAAGAACGTAAATCTCAAAGCGTATAATCTGTGCAAGGAACGTTACTCTTATAACGTATAATTTGTGTTTAGAACGTAACTCTCATAGCGTATAATCTGTGCAAGGAACGTAACTCTATTAGCGTATAATCTGTGCAAGGAACGAAACTCTCATAGCGTTTAATCTGTGCAAGGAACGTAACTCTCATAGCATATAATCTGTGCAAGGAACGTAACTCTCATAGCGTATAATCTGTGCAAGGAACGTAACTCTCATAGCGTATAATCTGTGCAAGGATCTTAACTCTTATAGCGTATAATCTGTGCAAGGAATGTAACTCTCATAGCGTAAAATATGTGCAAGGAACGTAACTCTTATACCGTATAATCTGTGCAAGGAACGTAACTCTTATAGCGTAAAATCTGTGCAAGGAACTTAACTCTTATAGCGTATAATCTGTGCAAGGAACGTAACTCTTATAGCGTATAATCTGTGCAAGGAACGTAACTCTTATAGCGTATAATCTGTGCAAGGAACGTAACTCTTATACCGTAAAATCTGTGCAAGGAACGTAACTCTTATAGCGTATAATCTGTACAAGGAACGTAACTCTTATACCGTAAAATCTGTGCAAGGAACGTAACTCTTATAGCGTATAATCTTAACAAGGAACGTAACTCTTATACCGTATAATCTGTGCAAGGAACGTAACTCTTATACCGTATAATCTGTGCTAAGAACGTAACTCTTATAGCGTATAATCTGTGCAAGGAACGTAATTCTTATAGCGTATAATCTGTGCAAGGAACTTAACTCTTATAGCGTATAATCTGTACAAGGAACGTAACTCTTATACTGTATAATCTGTGCAAGGAATGTAACTCTTATACCGTTTAATCTGTGCTAAGAACGTAACTATTATAGCGTATAATCTGTGCAAGGAACGTTATTTTTATAGCGTATAGTCTGTGCAAGGAACTTAACTCTTATAGCGTATAATCTGTGCAAGGACCGTAACTCTTATAGCGTATAATCTGTGCTAAGGACGTAACTCTCATAGCGTATAATCTGTGCAAGGAGCGTAACTCTTATAGCGTATAATCTGTGCAAGGAACGTAACTCTTATAGCGTATAATCTGTGCAAGGAACGTAACTCTTATAGCGTATAATCTTTGCAAGGAACGTAACTCTTATACCGTTTAATCTGTGCTAAGAACGTAACTCTTATAGCGTATAATCTGTGCAAGGAACGTTATTCTTATAGCGTATAATCTGTGCAAGGAACTTAACTCTTATAGCGTATAATCTGTGCAAGGAACGAAACTCTTATAGCGTATAATCTGTGCTAAGAACGTAACTCTCATAGCGTATAATCTGTGCAAGGAGCGTAACTCTTATAGCGTATAATCTGTGCAAGGAACGTAACTCTTATAGCGTATAATCTGTGCAAGGAACGTAACTCTTATAGCGTATAATCTGTGCAAGGAACGTAACTCTTATAGCGTATAATCTGTGCAAGGAACGTAACTCTTATAGCGTATAATCTGTGCAAGGAACGTAACTCTAATAGTATATAATCTGTGCAAGGAACGTAACTCTTATAGCGTATAATCTGTGCTAAGAACGTAACTCTTAAAGCGTATAATCTGTGCAAGGAACGTAACTCTTATAGCGTATAATCTGTGCAAGGAACGTAACTCTTATTGCGTATAATCTGTGCTAAGAACGTAACTCTTATAGCGTGTCGTAACTCTCATAGCGTATTATCTGTGCTAGGAGCGTAACTCTCATAGGTATGATCTGAGCTAAGAACGTAACTCTCATAAATATAATCTGTGCTAAGAACGTATCTCACAAAGCGTATTATAACGAAAGTCCCAAGATAAGAGTCGACAAAAATGGTTTTATCTGTTTCAGTTTACGCAAATTTTTCTGCTCAAAGTAGAACTTTACAACTCAGTAATATAATAATATACATTTCAATAAGTTAGCACTTAATGACCTGCCTTTTAATTGAAGACTAGAATGTTCATCCATTCATTTTGTTAAATATATTCTTAAGCAGGATTTTAAACAATATGGAAAGTCTTCAAGAACGAAAGTATCTATAAACATAACGCTTTTAAAAATTAATTTCACCTAGCTTATAAAAAACAACTAGTTCAATGCTTACGGTGATAAAGGTTTGCAATTTGAGTTAAATTAAAATTAACTGTCATCTATTTGTAATATCTTCTTAAATCAACAGACACCGTTCATTCGTTTCACTTTTACTGATACATTTTTAACAGCAATGGATTTATCAGTCCAGTACACGATACCTCCTTCCGCTTTCTTCCCGTATACACCATTGAAATTCCCTAATTTATAACAACTTTTGTACCACCAACCTCCTCCGTCCAATCGATTCAAACAACAATTATCTGATGAGGCATCATTGTCTCTATCATAGGTGGAGAACTTCATATCGTTGTGATAGCTGAAGAGTTCATCTAAACTACCTTTATAGTTAAAGGCGTCAACATTCATTTTGTAGACAGTTGCTGCTTCGTGAACCGTAAAGACTTGATAGTGTGCAAAATCTTTTGTGCCATCATAGTTTTCAATATCAAAGTAGATCTGACTGCCGTCCCTTGTCAAGCGATGGATCTTTTCAAGTCCCAACCAGTGAGAGCCATCAATGTCACCAAAGCCGCTAACATAGTCATCCCAGGAGCGATAAAAATTGACTTTGTCGTCTACTCGTTTCTGTAAATATTTCATAAATACATACTTGACTTTTGAAATATTTCTTATCTTTTGCTTTCAAAAAATCTATCTAATGTGAACTAAGTGTTACGTCATCTAATACACACTGTAAACATTTTACCAACCATTATTAGAAACAGTACAATTAAAATGGTTTGTAATAAGACACAATATTAGATTATCTATATTTATTATCTACACACAATAAAAGGTAAATATTAGATAAGAGAAGGCAAAACAATCAAGATAAGTATGTATTCAAATGTCAATATAATGAAATGTTCTATACCCACCCCTGATGGTTTCTGAAATACCTGTGTATGTTAATTCTGCTGTAATTCCAACAAAACCAAAGTTCTTCTCTCATTCAGATGGTTTTTACATGAATAAATCGTGATATAAATCTTGCTTCTATAGAATAACATTCTACCTGAATCAATGTCCAACCTCCATTAGTCATATCGCAGTAAACAAGAAATGGACATCTACCGTCAGGCGAAATATTGTAAAGGCCGTCTGTTCTCGTTCCATTGTGATAGATTTCTAGACAATCTGAAAGCAGTCAGCTGAATGATATTTATATTTACATACATTTTTAAATATACACTGCTCAAAATAATAAAAGGAGCGCCCATATAATCTATAAAATACCATACGCGTTGGGTAGATTTATGAATATCTTTTACAGGAATAACAAAATCGTTCTTTTTACAAAAACAAATCGGCATTTTCATCGCCAACATGCACATTTCTGAAAAGAGACACTGTCCGGGATATGAACACTATAAAATTAACTTTGAAATGATGTCTTACAGGAGAACAACCAATGTTTGTAAAAGCAGATTCAGGCCTGGACGTTTCATAGTCAGTGTCAGTAATTAGTGTATCCCCCTTGGGCATTTAGGCATTCTCTGCATCGTCAGGGCATGCGCCTGATGATACGTCTTATCATATCCTGTGGTATGGCATCCTATGTACTGCAATTCTACTCAATGAGATTTAACCATATATGAAGTTTTAGTTATATTCTTTAGATAGTTTTAGAGTTATGCTCTAATCAAAGTGTGGCGGACGGACGGACGAACAGCCTGACGGTCAACGCCAAATCGATATCACTCCGCCTTCGGCCGGGGATAATAAACAACGACCTACCTCTTGGAAATCCTTCGATTGTTGTAAACTTGGAAACATTTTTTTCCTCCAAAAGTTTCTGAATTTGCTTCACCTGTATTTCAAGAGAACGAACTTTATCTTCAAGTTCCTTCTGATACGAATTTGTAAGTGCATCCGTATTTGTAGTGCACGTCCAGCTCTCGTGCCCGATTACTGATTTCAGTGAGATGACAACAGCGGTGATCAACAGTGATCGGTTCATAGTAGAAATATTTAAGATATCTTTTGCCAGATACTAAAATGTGTAAGTCATGAAAGTTAGGTACAACAACTATAGAATACAACGTGAAAGAAATTTCGATTTATTAAAAATTTTTAAGTACGTATTTTCTTACGCAATTTTATACAGACAAGAAAGAAACACATTTAAGCTATATGTGGCATGTAATTCTGTAAAAGAAATATAACATTGGTGCTTATACGTTTTGTTTCGTCGCCTGCACCTCTATGCTTTGATGTTTAAGACGTTAACTAATTGCGCGCGAAATAAAAGATAAACTTTCTGATTATGTTAACTTCTTTAGGCCATTCAAGAGGAAAGGGCAATTTACACTGACCAGACCGACACTGAGAACATTGACAGGAAGTTTAAAGGACTGATATTTTATTACTACTTCAGAAATAATACGTTATTTGTTAGTTTCTCTGTCACTACCTAACAATGCCAACGTATACATTTCAGACGGATTTAGAACTCTTATATAATTAAAGTATAAATAATATGATTTATGAAACCAAGGGTTTAACATTTCAAACGATTATACATGGCAAATAAACATATTATTTTACAATACGATTTTCAGCATCTCAAACATCAAATACATGAATCGTAAATAAAAAAGATAAAAAGTATACCTAATGGACGCTGAGTAGATGTATATCCTTACAGTTTAACTATTTTTTTAAGTTCGCGCCTCCTTGTGAAGTGTTGACATTATGAGCAACAATATCAGTTTGAATTCTGTTTACATTAAAGTGTGTTCGCTATCTTACCAATGAAAAACATGGCGTACAGGAAATCCTTTGTTCAAAGATTTTCAGATCTTTTGTAGAAAAAAATCTCCGAGATAAATGATTAAAAAGTACGTTAAGTGTTTTGGTATCTAGATAAAGTATACTGAAAAGGCACACTTAACAAAATTATGTTGTGTTCTTAATACAAAATTTGAAATCAAAAATAAACCAGAGGATCTTACAAACAATTCATATTACACAGATGAAAGAAAATTCTAAATACCAACAAGTCTCTGGAGCGAACGGTCATGAGTACGAAAAGAGAATCCTACAAGAATCTTACTTGACCGAATTCTTTACAGACTGCTAAATGAATTAAAACGGGAAAAAGTATTTTGGTTTAAGATGTACTAGTATTTTTCCCGTGAGAACGCATAACCGTGAACATTCTTCTTAGAACGATAACTTTAACAAAAATTTACAAATCGAAGGCTAAAGTAAAACGAGCGCTGGTTCCTGAACACAGGCATTGGACATTCGTCGTTTTTTAAAATAAATTTGGTTATGTCTAGAGGCCTTGTGACTATCCACGTGATCGTTTCTAATTTGCATAAAACTGATTTTTCATGAGACTAGTAAAATCATTGGAGTTTCTTGCAGATGTACTGATACAGTTTTGTATATAGGATCTGACACGAGTTTTCATTTCGTATAAACTTTTATTCATCTAATTCAGAAAAATATTATTTAGAGAGCTGGGCGAGTTGAATAAAAGTTTACTCGAAATGTTAACGAGTGTCAGATTTATTTTATCACATGTCCAAAACAACCGTAAATGGGTTTTACCACAGCTATATTTATTTGAAGTATGAATTACTGAAAAATACTGTTATAAAACACCCGCAAAGAAAATAGTACCAAAATGAATTGTCAAAATATGTCAGAAGCATTTGCCTCTTTGAAATAGGTCGTTTATATGATAAACTTTTAAAAATGACAATAAATAAAAAAATTGAAGCAACAAGTAAATGCGTTATGTTTTGTTAGCCGTTATATTAAACGTGTGTTTAAAAAATATGTATTGCATATATTGTTTTACAAACAGCATTTGTAATGTTCGCCAGAAGCCTAGTTGAAAAAAAACACGTAAGTGAATCCTTTACACAGAAATATTTCATCTTTGTTAATTTAACCCTGCCTTTATGAATGTCATTGTTATTATTCGCCTACCTTCCGTTTAATTAACATTTCTTTGCTCGACTCGTCAAGTAGAAATGACACATTTTTATCATTTCTGATTAAGAGTTGATTTATAAGTGATCATATTCAACATTCCTTTGTACTTATGACGAAATTATATGCCCCATTGTATAGAGGATATTTGTTTGTTTTTGTGGAAGATGATAATTTATTTCATCGAGTGAACACCATATGTGATATTTTCACGAGTGGCGCAGCCACGAGTGAAAATATGAACATATGGTGTTCACGAGATGAAATAAATTCCCATCTTCCACTAAAAAACAAACAAATTTTCTTTTTATTTTATGCCAACACGTCAAAAATGGGTTTTTTTATGATATTTTTAATCAGGGCCTTCAATAAATTCCCCATGGTTAGCCCCAAATCAGTTAATGCGTACTTTGGTTACTCCGCACAAAAAAAGTGCAGACAATCTCCAATACATATTATAACTTTACTTCTGCTGAAATAAACTGAAAACACTTTCATCAAATAACATTTATTTTTCTCTACACAGTTTATCAATATTTATTGAATTTTAGCCATACATACTTTAGTTATAAAAGCGGATTAATACCGAGTAATATTCAATCAATTGAATTGAAAGTCGGCCATATTAGATATTGTCCATGTGAGTTATGTAAACAAATCAGACCTTTTAAATAATTTATGGCGAATTTCATCATTGTTCACAACTAGTTAGGCTCAGGAATTCAATATTATAATTGGATTTAACAAGGTAAATAAATTTCACTCGCTGTCACAGTCTGAAATACAGCGGATTCTCTTGTATTTACGTGGTGGGGGAAATTCCTGAAGTTTCATCAAGCAGTAGTTCCGGCACAAACAGTGTATTATCAAAATGGTAATTAACTTATTCAAAACAGTGTATTATCACTTTTATCTCACTGATATTTCCCTATATTTCATTGGTAGGCATAAAATAAAATACGTTAATACTTGACTTGTATAGTTTAAAAGGCTATATTACATTTATCAAAGTATAAATTCCGTCTGAAACAGGAAATAAGAAAGTGATGCTCACAATAGATAAAGGTTGTGTATTGTTTGAATTGTTAATGCAGCTTCAAGTTTTAATGATTTTTTTTTATTTCTAAGTCAATACATTAAAACATATTTAAATTCAAAAGCATTTGATTTGATATGTGAATAAGGGGAAGTAATTCTGTACAGTTAGAGTAATTGTTTTAGTCTGGATTTGTTTTAGTAAAATAGAGTTGCTTCCCTAGATCTTTTGTTTTCCACTTCATTGAGATTCCAACCATAAGTGCTCACATGACGAATGGACTGAGTATTTTCATAGTGTCCTTGTACAATGTTCTAACAATTGGCATTAATTTTATAATGGTTTCTCTGTGTGAGAGAATGGAAGACAAAATGGGTATTGGGGTCAAATAATTCCTAAATCTGGTAACAGTAGTAGTATTTCTGTATAATATGTTATGGTTTATAGTGTTCTTATTTTAAAGTTAAGGTGTGAGATGGTGTATTTAAACCGTTAGACACATTTTCACAATGCTTTATAATATAAAATGTATAATTTTGTACCCGCCCATATGATGAAGTATATGCTCCGTGTAAAGTTAGGTCTAAAATATATACAAGCATTTATAGTAAACCCTCTAGCTAATATTTCTTTCAGATTGGAAGTACCTTACAGGATTCTAGCACTACTAAAGTTAAATTAGCAGTAATGTGTAGTTGAACACTTATGAATAAAGGAGATAACCCAAGCCTTCTTTGTTGTATCTTATTGTATTAACACTCAAAAGCCAAACTGCTATATACCATGGCTGTTTCATGGAATTACTCTCTTCCACCTTGTGTTATATACGATGGCTGTTTTATGGAATTACTCTCTTCCACCTTGTGCTATATACGATGGCTGTTTCATGGAATTACTCTCTTCCACCTTGTGCTATAAACGATGGCTGTTTTATGGAATTACTCTCTTCCACCTTGTGTTATATACGATGTCTGTTTCATGGAATTACTCTCTTCCACCTTGTGTTATATACGATGTCTGTTTCATGGAATTACTCTCTTCCACCTTGTGTTATATACGATGTCTGTTTCATGGAATTACTCTCTTCCACCTTGTGTTATATACGATGGCTGTTTCATGGAATTACTCTCTTCCACCTTGTGTTATTTACGATGTCTGTTTCATGGAATTACTCTCTTCCACCTTGTGTTATATACGATGGCTGTTTCATGGAATTACTCTCTTCCACCTTGTGTTATATACGATGGCTGTTTTATGGAATTACTCTCTTCCACCTTGTGTTATATACGATGGCTGTTTCATGGAATTATTTTCTTCCACCTTGTGCTATATACGATGGCTGTTTCATGGAATTACTCTCTTCCACCTTGTGTTATATACGACGGCTGTTTCATGGAATTACTCTCTTCCACCTTGTGTTATATACGATGGCTGTTTTATGGAATTACTCTCTTCCATCTTGTGTTATATACAATGGCTGTTTCATGGAATTACTCTCTTCCACCTTATATTATATACGATGGCTGTTTTATGGAATTACTCTCTTCCATCTTGTGTTATATACGATGGCTGTTTTATGGAATTACTCTCTTCCATCTTGTGTTATATACGATGGCTGTTTCATGGAATTACTCTCTTCCACCTTGTGTTATATATGATGGCTGTTTCATGGAATTACTCTCTTCCACCTTATATTATATACGATGGCTGTTTTATGGAATTACTCTCTTCCACCTTGTGTTATATACGATGGCTGTTTCATGGAATTACTCTCTTCCACCTTGTGTTATATACGATGGCTGTTTCATGGAATTACTCTCTTCCACCTTGTGTTATATACGATGGCTGTTTTATGGAATTACTCTCTTCCACCTTGTGTTATATACGATGGCTGTTTTATGGAATTACTCTCTTCCATCTTGTGTTATATACGATGGCTGTTTCATGGAATTACTCTCTTCCACCTTGTGTTATATACGATGTCTGTTTCATGGAATTACTCTCTTCCACCTTGTGTTATATACGATGGCTGTTTTATGGAATTACTCTCTTCCACCTTGTGTTATATACGATGTCTGTTTTATGGAATTACCCTCTTCCACCTTGTGTTATATACGATGGCTGTTTCATGGAATTACTCTCTTCCACCTTGTGCTATATACGATGGCTGTTTCATGGAATTACTCTCTTCCACCTTGTGTTATATACGATGGCTGTTTTATGGAATTACTCTCTTCCACCTTGTGCTATATACGATGGCTGTTTCATGGAATTACTCTCTTCCACCTTGTGCTATAAACGATGGCTGTTTTATGGAATTACTCTCTTCCACCTTGTGTTATATACGATGTCTGTTTCATGGAATTACTCTCTTCCACCTTGTGTTATATACGATGTCTGTTTCATGGAATTACTCTCTTCCACCTTGTGTTATATACGATGGCTGTTTCATGGAATTACTCTCTTCCACCTTGTGTTATATACGATGTCTGTTTCATGGAATTACTCTCTTCCACCTTGTGTTATATACGATGGCTGTTTCATGGAATTACTCTCTTCCACCTTGTGTTATATACGATGGCTGTTTTATGGAATTACTCTCTTCCACCTTGTGTTATATACGATGGCTGTTTCATGGAATTACTCTCTTCCACCTTGTGCTATATACGATGGCTGTTTCATGGAAGTACTCTCTTCCACCTTGTGTTATATACGACGGCTGTTTCATGGAATTACTCTCTTCCACCTTGTGTTATATACGATGGCTGTTTTATGGAATTACTCTCTTCCATCTTGTGTTATATACAATGGCTGTTTCATGGAATTACTCTCTTCCACCTTATATTATATACGATGGCTGTTTTATGGAATTACTCTCTTCCATCTTGTGTTATATACGATGGCTGTTTTATGGAATTACTCTCTTCCATCTTGTGTTATATACGATGTCTGTTTCATGGAATTACTCTCTTCCACCTTGTGTTATATATGATGGCTGTTTCATGGAATTACTCTCTTCCACCTTATATTATATACGATGGCTGTTTTATGGAATTACTCTCTTCCACCTTGTGTTATATACGATGGCTGTTTCATGGAATTACTCTCTTCCACCTTGTGTTATATACGATGGCTGTTTCATGGAATTACTCTCTTCCACCTTGTGTTATATACGATGGCTGTTTTATGGAATTACTCTCTTCCACCTTGTGTTATATACGATGGCTGTTTTATGGAATTACTCTCTTCCATCTTGTGTTATATACGATGGCTGTTTCATGGAATTACTCTCTTCCACCTTGTGTTATATACGATGTCTGTTTCATGGAATTACTCTCTTCCACCTTGTGTTATATACGATGGCTGTTTTATGGAATTACTCTCTTCCACCTTGTGTTATATACGATGTCTGTTTTATGGAATTACCCTCTTCCACCTTGTGTTATATACGATGGCTGTTTCATGGAATTACTATCTTCCACCTTGTGCTATATACGATGTCTGTTTCATGGAATTACTCTCTTCCACCTTGTGTTATATACGATGGCTGTTTCATGGAATTACTATCTTCCACCTTGTGTTATTTACGATGTCTGTTTCATGGAATTACTCTCTTCCACCTTGTGTATTATACGATGGCTGTTTTATGGAATTACTCTCTTCCACCTTGTGTTATATACGATGGCTGTTTCATGGAATTACTATCTTCCACCTTGTGTTATATACGATGTCTGTTTCATGGAATTACTATCTTCCACCTTGTGTTATATACGATGTCTGTTTCATGGAATTACTCTCTTCCACCTTGTGTTATATACGATGTCTGTTTCATGGAATTACTCTCTTCCACCTTGTGTTATTTACGATGTCTGTTTCATGGAATTACTCTCTTCCACCTTGTGTTATATACGATGTCTGTTTCATGGAATTACTCTCTTCCACCTTGTGGTATTTAGCACACACACACACACACACACACACACACACACACACACACGTACACGTAAACGCTACCAACCGTGGATGTAAGTCAGAAACCTACCAACTGGGAACTTCTTTATTCCTATAGCTATTGTGTTCATATTTTTACCAACTCTTATTCTGGTCATTTGAAAATTACCTAAAACTTTGGATCTCAGCTTTCTTTGTTATTTCGGCAATGCGAGTGTTCACATTCAAAACGGGAAATTTTGTGTTAAAACCAAATGAGGTAATATGTGTAACCAACCGGGCACTTGTGTATCGACGAACTGTGGAACTGTGTGTTTCTCCAACTGGGAAACAAGTGTAACAACTAACTGAGGTACAACGTATTTCTAAGTAAGTTCCTGTGCATGGTTAAATGTGTTTCGTTAAAAATTACCTTTTGCAAGATATATATAGACAGCCATCCTAGAGTATGTAGAAAGTCAAGCGAGGGAAGTCTAGTTTCTATTTGCAAGCTTCTGCCTCTTAGGCGAGGTATAAATCTATCTTGAAACAATCATGTAATCGGAGCACAAAGTTTTAGATAGGACATAAATAAAACGAAACAGAATCTGATTGCATTAATTGAATATTTTACATCCTTAACATAGCGTAACTGCAGTCTCTTCTTAATGTTTACAACCAACCGTTTTCTTTTGGCATTTGTGAACATTTATGTTTAGTGGACATTTACACCTTCATTTTTCTCCAAAATAATAAATCTGAGCTACATTTACAGTTCACATGTTACAAAACGAAGTAGCAAAACGCAGAAGTCACTGAGCGTATGTTCTGATTAAAATATCCTGCTATCAGGAGGTCAATAAAATAGAGTTGACAATTTAAGTATAGTCTATCAAATACAGTAGTACATTACTCATTTAAAAAAAGTCATTGAGCGTTCGTGTAAAAACCTTTCTGATCAAGAAATCCTAAGATTAGTTAAACAGCACAGATAGTCACAGTAATATATTACTCTTTAAAAACACTGTATTGCTGAAAGTTCGTTCACAAATCATTCTGATTAAGAAACAATGTTTACAGGGGATCAATAAAACAGCGTTGAAAATAACAGTATACGATGGTATATACCAAATACTGCTGTAGTATATTACTCTTCCGAAACACTGATGGCTCTGAACGTTTATGTTAAATCATTCTGATTAAGATATCACGTTTACAGAACCTCAATAAAGCAACGTTAACAGTCACAGTATAGTGGTATATAATAACAAATGCAGTAGTATATTACTCTTTGAAAATATTAATGCCACCGAATGTTCATGTAAAATCATTCTGATTAAGAAATCATGTTAACAGAAATTCAGTAAAAACAGCATTAACAGCACAGTATAGTGGTATATAATAACAAATGCAGTAGTATAATACTTTTCCAAAACACTGATGCTACCGAACGTTCATGTAAAATCATTCTGGTTAAGAAATCATTATCATGTTTACAGGAATTCAGTAAAAAGAGCATTAAAAGTCACAGTATACAGTATGTAATAACAAATGCAGTAGTATAATACTTTTCCAAAACACTGATGCTACCGAACGTTCATGTAAAATCATTCTGATTAAGAAATCATGTTTACAGGAATTCAGTAAAAACAACATTAAAAGTCACAGTATACAGTATATAATTACAAATGCAGTAAAATTTTGCTCTTCCAAAACACTGATGCTACCGAACGTTCATGTAAAATCATTCTGGTTAAGAAATCATTATCATGTTTACAGGAATTCAGTAAAAAAGCGTTAACAGTGAGAAAAAGTGGTATATAATAACAAATGCAGAAGTATATTACTCTTCCAAAACACTGATGCCACTAAGCGGTTATTTAAAATCATCCTGATTAAGAAATCACGTTTACAGGAGCTCAATAAAACAGTGGTGACAGTCACAGTATGCACTCAGTCACACTTCTAACGCAACACTTATAACTCAGGTTCCTCAAAGACATTTACACACTACTTAGCACGTTGTTTTAGCATAGTATTCCTGCAGAAATCTTTTATTTTTTTTCCATATCCTTTCTTGAAGTATAGGTTCAAAACCTTTACATGTCTCTATTTCCTTCTTTCCGGGCAATTTTCCTGTTATCATGTATCTTTCTAGGTGACGTTTCGCAGCATCTTTTTCTTGAACTGACCAACTTCTTTTAACTGTCACATTAGTTTTCCTTCTTCCTGAAATAGAGTTCGAATAAATACATTTCTCTGAAAACGGGTTACTGATAATCCTATATAAAAGTACATTGTATAGTGATAGGTATTAATACAATACGTTTGTTATGCGGTGAAATTTTGAATTTTTTATTTTTAGGGAAATATTGGTTATTTTTCAAATATGGTAGAATTGCAATAATTTGAAAAAGAAAATTTTAATTTCACGTGTAAATCTTGTTTATAAACACAAATGATCAAAATTTTATTTCAATTAAGAACACATCACTCAAAAAGATATATTATGAGAAGAGATTTACACATAATTGTCTTAACACCAGTGGAAGTTTAGTACAGTTGCATGTATTTCAGTATCTTATGCTTCTGGTGTGTTGTCATATTTCCCCAATTGGTTGGAGTGTTATCCCTCTGATATGTACATACACTTAATGTTGCAGCGCTCAGACTTCAGGGATATAAAGAGAGCAGTAACCCCTTTTATAGACCATAGATTTCTGGTATCACAACAACTATATAGTAACCAGATATTTACCTAAGGATCGACGGCAAGTCACCACACAACTGTTTTATAACATAAGTTTCCAGTGTATGTTTAAATTTCCCCAATTGGTTGGAGTGTTCCCCTTTTGGTATGTACATATACCTTATGTAGCGGAACACAGACGTCGGACAGTAACTCCTTTTATAAAATATACATTTCTAGTATTACAACAGGTGACCCGATAGTAAAATTCGTTTGAAAGGCACATCTTCTTAAAAACGACAAAGTTGGCTAAGTGTAGCGCTTGTATCATTTCAGAAGAAACTGGCACTATTTATAATTATTCTCATTTATAATGAAACGATTTATACATGTTCACGGATATGTTATATATTACCCTGTTCTATATGATTTTTGTGGCAAGCATCTGTGGATGAACTTTCTGAATCGGCCGCGTTGGTTTCACAAGAGTCGTCCGCTTTCATGCCATTATTACCCCCACCGGTATCAGAAGTCTGCTTATCTACACGATTATAAACACAAATGATCAAAATTGTATTTCAGTTAACAACACATCGCTCAAAAAATATTCTATGATAAGAGATTTCGACATCATTGTCTTAACACCAGTGGAAGTTTAATGCAGTTGCATGTATTTCAATATGTTTAGCCTCTGGTGTGTGTTCATATTTCCCCAATTGGTTGGAGTGTTCCCCCTCTGATATGTACATACACTAAGTGTTGCAGAACTCAGACTTCAGGGATATAAGTGACGCAGTAACCACTTTTATATAACTAGATTTCTGGTTTCACAACAGCTGGATATTTACCAGATATTTACCTAAGGATCGACGGCAAGGTACCTCACAACTGTTATATTATCATAAGCTTCCAGTGTGTTTTTAAATTTCCCCAATTTCCTTTTGGTATGTATATATATCTTATGCAGCGGAACACAGACGTCGGACAGTAACTCCTTTTATAAAAATTACATTTCTAGTATTAAATACAAATACAAATACAAGTACATTTATATAGCGCAAAAATTATTGTCAAATATTCGATTGCGCTTTACAGTCCTATTTACACTGCTCTCGTGCTTAGTATGTTTTAGTCAAAGAAAACATTAAACAAATGAGTCTTAAGTTTGCATCGGAACTGATCTTCTTTCTCAATGCACTTTAAATGGTTCGGAAGAGCGTTCCACCACTTTGGGCCTGTAACGGCTATAGATCTCTCAGCCATTCTTGTTCGTGTTCTGGGGATGTTAAGATTTATTTCATCTGTTGACCGTAGTTTGTAGCGACTTTGGCTGCGAGTGAACAGTTGTTGGAGATACACTGGAGCTGTTTTATGTATTACACGAAACACCATTACTAGGATTTTAAACATAATTCGTGCACGCACTGGGAGCCAATGGAGTGATTTTAAAATATCTTTGCTGTTTTGATCAAAGGATGCATTTGTTACAATTCTAGCTGCACGGTTCTGAACTCTTTGTAGTCTGTCTATCTGATAGTTCGGAATGTCGACAAAAAGCCCATTACAAAAATCTAGATGGGAGTGAACAAGTCCATGTACAAGAATCTCTGCTGACCTCTGTGATATGTATTTACGAATATCTTTCAGATTTCGTAACTGTACGTGAGCAGTATGACATTTCTTTCGTATATGATCTTCAAAGTTTAGGGTACTGGTCATGTGTACACCGAGGTCTCTCACATGATCTACACACCTTATTTGGCAACCACCTATATCTACACTTGATATGTTAATTTTGGACAGTTGTTGTTTAGTGCCATATATGATAACTTCTGTTTTGGAATTATTCATTTTCAATTTAAAACGATTCATCCACTCAATGACATCCTTTACACAGTCTCCTAGTTGTTGTAGTACAGATGTTTCATGTTGAAGGTTTCCAGCTTGGATCTTAAAGGCAAGCTTGTGATCATCTGCATATCCATAAAGATCAGCAGGGTATTCTTGTACAACCTTATTTAAAGCTGCAATGTACATGGTGAAAATTACTGGGCCTGCACAACAATAGTAAATAGTAAACGATCGAGGCCTCACTTTTAATAGTAATTTCAACGAATTGTCGACTTACTTGTTTGTATCTTCTGTTGTTTCTGAAAAAAAAAAGATGATATAGTAGGAATGCCGTCTACAGATAGCAAATTATGGCAATACTTTCTGTTAAACACCTTTAACTCTTCTCTTATCTCTGCCCTTTTTGACCCTGTGTGTTGCTTTTAAATTTGTAACGCCAGAGGTTAGCCAAAATCATCTTTAATTTTCGGAGTCATATAACATAAATTGTGTTGAACTTTACTACATTCTTACTTTACATGTTTTAATTAGTAAATGAATATTAAGGAGTAGATGACTATAAAATAAAAAAGAGGTGTATTTAATTCATGCTTTCCAGTGAATAACTGTAATATATTAGTGAAATATATTCTGATAATTTCACAGTGAAAATATCAGAATATAATTTCACTGTAGGTGAACTACTTGAAATACGCGTATAAATCCTTTCGGCTAATAACGGCTAAATGGCGTCTTCTTTGGAGTTTATAAATTGTCACAGATTGCAACTGAATCGGTTTATTAAAAGGTACTTAAATTATTGCAGATTTATTTGGATTTATGTCTTTATTACAGAAATTTTTGAGAACTCTTTATGTTGTTTTGTTTATGACGTCAGAAAAACGCGCGAAAGCGCAACGTTGAAAAAAATAGGAAGGACGTCAGCGTCATCTCGCTTCCGTTAATTTGCGTTAAATTCAATAAAAGCATGAAATAAAAAGAAAATCTGTTTGTTTTTAGTGAAAGAATGAATTATATTTCATCTCGTGAACTCCTAACTATATATTTTCACAAGTCGCTTCGCCACTCGTGAAAACTTCTTTTCAATATTTGAAACGCATAGATTACTTGTAATAATTACCTTTCTCCATGGCAGTGTGGGTACACCATAGTCATATCTGAGTTCCTCGCCTTCTGCGATATTTCGTGAAGAGAATAAACAGAGATGAGGAATAATATCTACCTCCACGATCTTTATTTCACAATTTTGCTTTTCATCGCTCTTAACTGCATCATTAACCATTCTTCCTTGGTAGAAGATGCCATTTGTTGCATCAACGCTAACAAACAATAAAATATTTTGAGGGGTTCTTTACTCAAATGCACAACCATACATAGAACATGAAAGTAAAATGACGAAAGATGGAAACCAGATTGAGCGAAGTAGTGAGCTATAAGTTTGTACAAGATTAAAGATTATAAAAGTTA
>JAAONU010000110.1:205000-250705 GCA_012932295.1 Cyclina sinensis
GGCTGTAACCTGAACCCTGAAGAGTCAAACGGTATTTCAACCATAGTCCGATAAGAAATTTTCCGAAGGCCTAAACTATAATAACTTTCTCTATTAACACAATTTTTACAGCCAGCACAAGTTATCAAAATTCAGGCATTATCAATGGTGAAAATATACCCCCTGTATGTCCCTTTATGATACACGATTACTTAGATATTATTCCACATGTATATAAAGTATTAAAAGCGTTATGACTTATGTATTGTTGTGTACGGAAGTAAAAAATAAACAGCTTAAAGCACTTTACAGGCATTTTCAAAAATGCAAAAATAACAATATTTGGGTATAAATTTCCGACGAATTCACCGTCAGGTAAGAATCGAAACCTTTTCATTCCTCCATGCGAAGACTTAAACTGCATTTCAAAAGTTATTTCCTCATTTTTTGTCTCACTCTTCTACATTGTACAGCTTTTTGCAAGGAAAAAGCAGTCGGAACCAAGAATTTAGTGTTCTTTAGTACTTGTAATCTATGCAAGTCGCGTGCGGACGATCGGACTTTGTTCGGAATGGGTATACGATAAAACTGTATAGTACTATCAAGTGGCTTTACAAACTAGTTGATTGCTTTAATACATGTAAAAAATGTTAAAGTTAAAAGATAAGGTATTTTTTCATAAAAAGGGTAAACAAATCTTATGTTTTTTTGTGTTTATAGTTATGTTTGTATACCCATTTGTAGCCTTTATATGTTTTATACCCAAGTATATATTTAGAGAGCAGCATTTCTGTATTTCAAGCATGATTGTCCAATTTTTTTTTTTTTTGGTAATAGTAATATTTAAACCAGCAATGCACATTGTAGGCCTTTACAATTTTAAAGTTTGTACAATCGGTTGTTTCTTTGATATAATTTTTAATTCTCAAATAATTTCATATTTGAAACAATAAAAAAATCATAGATGCTTTGTCGAAAAGAGATATGCCGAAAGATAACGGTATAACAGTATCTTGTGGATCTGAAAAACATAATTAATGAGTAATTAATTAATTGATATCAGTATCAGTACTCCGATGGCAACATGTGTTAAATGACTGCCCTTAATAATATAAACCTTTGTGTGTATGTACTATGAGTTGTATACAGGTAAAACGGGGAACTGTAGTAAACGGTGATAGATACACACTGTTGTAAAAATCTGACTCTGTGTGAAAAATGTGTATGACCAGAACCGGCGTACCGGGGAATAAATTTTCATCGCTCAGAATAGACTCAAATTTCGAGACGTGACTAATTTGAAGGTCAGGATTAACGTGGTATTGTTAAAATGAACCGGGGAATTCCCCGTTTCGTAGCGTATCCCCAGTTGGTTGGTGTGTATTCATACGAAATTACCCAGTTGGCTGCGTTTACAAACCCACACGCACGCACACGCATACACACACACACGCATACAGACACACACACATAAAAAAAATTGAGATACGTAAACTCATGGTTGACTCATAGACAAGAATTATAGTGAATATGTCAATTTAAACTATCGACCGTCTAGACTAAAAAGTAAGTTTATACGACCCAGTTTATCAACATCGCTCAACAGTATAAATGTTACAATTGTTCTTGAGAAGCTGTATATCAAAGTGTGTTTTTACTCTGTTAGCAGTTTATGTGTCAGTACAATAAAATGCAATCGAATTATGCTACATATTGCGTCTGAACTGAGGTTTTTCAAGTTCATATTAAGAAGTTATCAAACAGACAACAAAGTTGTAAAGGTAAACAGTAAATATTGATAATAGACAATCAAAGGACACTACAAAACCCTATCCATTGATTCATGTGAAGAAGTCATTTAAAAGGGTTTTTATTTTCAGCACTAGCGACCTCTAAAAGAGACTGACCAAACTTTATTGAGCAAACTTGATAGAAGTCCGTCTGAGAATGCTAGATACTAAGTTTGGTGATGATCGATTAATTAGTTAAAAAAAAAATATTTAAAGGTCTTCTTATTTTTAGCTCTTACTGCGGTTGAAGAGACGAACTACACTTATATGAGTAAACTAGATAGAGGACCATCTAAAATACTTAAGACCAAGATTGGTGATGATCCATCAGTTGGTTTATTTTATTTTCTTTTTAGCTCTCGCAGCCCCTAATAAGGGCCTTCTAAATTTATTTTAGCAAACTTGGCAAAGTTGGTAGAGGACCACCTATGAATGCTCCTGGTCAACTATGGGAATGATCTATCCATTTTGTTCATGAGAAAAGTCATTTTAAGGAATTTGTATTTAGAACTGTAATGGCCCTTAAGAGGGGCAGACCAAATTCATTTGAGCAAATTTGATATAAGAACATCTAAGACTGCTACAAACAAAGTTTGGTAATGATCCATCCATTGGTTTATGAGAAGATGTTAAAAGGTTCTTATTATTTAGCTCTAGCGGCCCCTAAATGGGGCCGACCAAATTTATTTCAGCAAATGTTATAAAACACCTTCAATATTTCAGAATGTGTTAATGGAGCAAAAGAAAAAGGAAATTTTCCATAAAATTACCATAAACTGGTGGTTTTGCGACATAATCTTTCTTTGTTGGTTTAAAGAACATAAACGCTTGCTTGTTTCCTTGCATTTCAATATAGTTTATCGAGGCTCTTGTATGTATTATTGTGAAGCTTAACAGATAGATATCAATTTAAAAAATCAATTAATTCAATCAAGGATGCTAGAAATTAAGTTTTGGTCAAACTACAGCCATGTAATAAATATGAATAAATGTGAATAAATATGAATAAAGCAGTTTTAAGCCTTTACTTTATTACTACTGTTTTGTAATGATTTCATCACAGTCAAGTCGTTCTCTAGAGTACTTTATTACTACTGTTTTGTAATGATTTCATCACAGTCAAGTCGTTCTCTAGAGTACTTTATTACTACTGTTTTGTAATGTATTCATCATAGGTCGTTCTCTAGAGTACTTTATTACTACTGTTTTGTAATGTATTCATCACAGGTCGTTCTCTAGAGTACTTTATTACTACTGGTTTGTAATGTATTCATCACAAGTCGTTCTCTAGAGTACTTTATTACTACTGTTTTGTAATGTATTCATCACAGGTCGTTCACTAGAGTACTTTATTACTACTGTTTTGTAATGTATTCATCACAGGTCGTTCACTAGAGTACTTTATTACTACTGTTTTGTAATGTATTCATCACAAGTCGTTCACTAGAGTACTTTATTACTACTGTTTTGTAATGTATTCATCACAAGTCGTTCACTAGAGTACTTTATTACTACTGTTTTGTAATGTATTCATCACAAGTCGTTCTCTAGAGTACTTTATTACTACTGTTTTGTAATGTATTCATCACAAGTCGTTCTCTAGAGTACTTTATTACTACTGTTTTGTAATGTATTCATCACAAGTCGTTCACTAGAGTACTTTATTACTACTGTTTTGTAATGTATTCATCACAAGTCGTTCACTAGAGTACTTTATTACTACTGTTTTGTAATGTATTCATCACAAGTCGTTCACTAGAGTACTTTATTACTACTGTTTTGTAATGTATTCATCACAGGTCGTTCTCTAGAGTACTTTATTACTACTGCTTTGTAATGTATTCATCACAGGTCGTTCTCTAGAGTACTTTATTACTACTGCTTTGTAATGTATTCATCACAGGTCGTTCACTAGAGTACTTTATTAGTACTGTTTTGTAATGTATTCATCACAGGTCGTTCACTAGAGTACTTTATTAGTACTGTTTTGTAATGTATTCATCACAAGTCGTTCACTAGAGTACTTTATTACTACTGTTTTGTAATGTATTCATCACAAGTCGTTCTCTAGAGTACTTTATTACTACTGTTTTGTAATGTATTCATCACAAGTCGTTCTCTAGAGTACTTTATTACTACTGTTTTGTAATGTATTCATCACAAGTCGTTCTCTAGAGTACTTTATTACTACTGTTTTGTAATGTATTCATCACAAGTCGTTCTCTATAGTACTTTATTACTACTGTTTTGTAATGTATTCATCACAGGTCGTTCTCTAGAGTACTTTATCACTACTGTTTTGTAATGTATTCATCACAGGTCGTTCTCTAGAGTACTTTATTACTACTGCTTTGTAATGTATTCATCACAAGTCGTTCTCTAGAGTACTTTATTGAATAAAATTCCATAAAACAAACATGAAAGTATTTCAACTGAGTATGGCAGCGTTATTGACAAAGGAGCTACCATTAGTAGGATGTCCTAGAATCTGGTTTCAGTTTAAAGAAAGTAGTAGAAAGCGTTCATAGGACCAAATTTTAGGTCAGAGTTGCTTTACAAAAGGATGATCTGAATAATTAGCACTTTAATTTAAGAACGAAAATTATGTTAGCGTTATGCTAAAATACTGTACAAGTTGCTATTGTTTTATCCTTTCATATCAAAAGCGGTACTTGTCCTTATTAAATATTCAATCCAAATCCTTCGTTATGTATTTTGAGAACCTGTGTGAATGTCTTCAAGGTTTTTTTTTAAATCACCATACCTGTGTTGGTGTCCAGCTATTTTGAACAAGTCAAACGACTTTTTAATACCGGAAAAGATCAAATAAATAGTCCGTTAAGTTTTTTATCTCCTCGCATGTGTTACTACTACACATTCTGCAAAGCGCTTTTGTACCGTAAGTTATTTCTGATAGATAATTAACAGTTGATTATCAATACAGATTTTTTTATATTATCCTATCATTTTTGGTATTACAAAAGAAGCCACTTTGTTTTACAAATCTTCCCGAATTCTTATTGTGTCCCCATATGTAAGACATTTTTATTTTCTTATTACTAGTTTAAAACTAGAGCTTTCATTTACAGCTTTGATCTTGTATTATGATAAAGGCCAGTTATTAGGTATGATGTTTCCCTTCACCTTTTAGTACCCAGAGATGATACAAAAGTAGTTACGTCTAAAAGTGATAGGGGTTCCTTTTTATTGACTACTTTCATTCTTCTCATCCGACGAAGAGCAACCTAGTAGGTCTTGAACACGTTTTTAGTTAAGTTAGACAGATAACTCGTTTTTACTCACACAATATACATAGAACATTCTAATTATTATGTGCATTGAAAAATAAACCCAGATATTTTTTGTCATAGCTTGTGTTCATTTGACATTAAACTCTGATTCTTTATCAATTAGTCAATTGTTATTTATTTCATGACTGTAATGATAAAAAATATGAAAGCTGGAATGCTTTGAATAGCGGATATTTATTCCAGTCCAAAACTAATTCGGTTTTGGGAGGTTTTTTTTTTTTTCGTTACTGTTGGAATACAGCAATGTGATTGGACAAATAAACAGGAACTTTTATAACACGTACAAATAACAGGACAAACAAGCCTTTAGGGCTTTTTACCAACACAATGGATCACGTGAAGTCAGTGTTGAATGAGTTTCCCATTTAACAATCAACTTGAATCCCCCAATGTTTGCCTTAAAATCTATTGTTTATATTTTTTATTCTATCACAATCATTGATCTTCGTTTAGAGTCCCAACACGTAAATACAGAGTAACAAAATATAAAAGTAAAAACTCGGCGTCACTGTCGAAAGCAAGATCAAATCAAATGCCAAATTGTGTTATTTTAAAGTGACTATAATCACTGTTGTAAATGTAAGCCTTCAAAAATGATTTCTGATATGAAAGGACAGTCCATAATTGCGCATGTTGGGATAGGGATTTTACCCTGTTTCTACATTGATTACTGTCTTATAAAGGGGTTTGTAAGGATGAACTAGTTGAAATCCAGACAGGCTAGCTTTATTCAATTATTTCGTCGTATGAAATTAACACTACATTTTCATTTACATTATGAATTTAAATACACTTGACCAAACTCCGCCCACCGCTTACGCTACGCTCAATTACCACTGTCTTCACACGAATCACGTGATGATGGTCTTATCACATGATTGTGTCAATATGGCGGATACGCCAAAGAAACCGTTAAATTTGTTTCATCTGTGATAAACAGCGGCACTATAATTTGAGCTCTGGTGTCAAGTCTGCCGATATGATTGACGAAATTCCATTTCTGTTAAAAAAGAACTTGAGTACAGTAGTACTGATGACCTGAATGATTTCTTTTTCAAAAGCGGTCATATTGTTATGAAATAAACGGTGCTATATTAAAAATTATTCTCATAATATTTATGTTACCGAAATTATTTTTTTTTTATTTGAGATCACATCTAACACCTTACAGTCTTGAAACATTAGCAAAACCGTGTTTACTTTTTTTAAAAAAAAATCAAAATTAAAAAAAACATATTGTCAAAAATCTGGACGAAAATGTAGTGACGGCAGAGATCTAATCCTGTAAGGGGAGATCACTGCGTGGGAGATTCTGTTAGCTTTATTTGAGCACGCGTTTGTCTTTTCTTGCTTGTACCAGGATAACGTTGTGACGGCAGAGATCTAATCCTGTAAGGGGAGATCATTGCGTGGGAGATTCTGTTAGCTTTATTTGAGCACGCGTTTGTCTTTTCTTGCTTGTACCAGGATAACGTTGTAAAAAGCTGGTCCCATTCACACAGTTGTTGCATTTACTTTCCAAACTTTTATAGTTTCTGTGATTCTTCATGATTATATCTTTGGCATATTTATGATAATTGTGTACGAGATACCTCAAAGTCAACTGTTGTCTTTTAAACATGTGACAACAGGAGAGGTGCAGATTTTGTTTTTGCTTCCATACCATGTGTTCTATATTTGTGTGTAATGGCTTCTGCTCCTCTCGAAATGTCTGCCAACGAAAACATGTGTGTCCAAGTTAAAACAGTCTGTAATTAATGTTTTTGTCTGTTTATAATTCCATGATGATATATGAGTCATCAGAATGAGACATTTGCAACATTCGAAAAGTAAAGGAAACTATAACTGAAGAAACGTTTTTATTTGAAATTCTTTAAAGACAAAATTGAGAATCGTCTGCTTTAGAGATAATTTCTAATCCTGAGCAAATTTATTCAACTATTGAACTGCACTTCTTTTATATAACGTCAAAGAATTGGGGTGATGTGTGGCCAAACTGTCGTTTCTGAACTAAAATTTGGACGAACAGAGTTTTAAGGATTCTTTTGAAGATAAAAAGATAAAAGAATAGATGGTTGATGTCGAGATGGAGAAACTTTCTACAGTTGAAAGGTGAACATGGTATTTGCAAAAACTAAACTTTCTACAGTTGAATCTTAATAAGGTGAACATGGTATTTGCAAAAACTAAAACGAAGTGAAGCTGGGATGTTGTGTAATCTATATTTTCTGTAGTAAATATATGGTGTTGGTGGTCATATGTACACATTTTAAAAAAATGGAAATTTTCGGTGCAATAAGCTTATTTGAGAATGGATGTTAACGAAATATTTAAGGCTGGTCTGTTAATGTGGATACAATTTGCGTTCCTCCGAAGGCAAACTAGCTTTTTTATATATTTATTAATCTATTTTCTTTGAAACAGGATTGATCAATTACCTAATTAAATCTCAGATTTATTTCTTTTTTTCATACTTTTTTCATTCGCGTAGATTATTTAAATTTAATAGTAATTATTTTTATTTCCTTATTTTCATTGGTTTAGTCTTCCTGTTCAATAATTTTAACTGACTAAATTGTTAACTCATCAGTTTGTCCAAACGTTATCATCTAGTGTATATTTTGCACGAGAATTATGTGATTTTTTTCTATATAAACTTGTCAATTAAATATTGAAGCAGTTGGGTGCTGACCACTCTGGCCAGTATTGTGAAGACTTAGTATAAAAGGATCCAGTCTTTTCCTAACAAATATTGCTGACTTCATTCTTCACTATTCCTACAATCTCTTTTGTTTCATTAATTTAGAGTTTTCCAGACAAATATTTGATAACAATACTAAGAATTTTTATAATTAAATAGAATCACTTAACTATGAAACATTGAAACATAATTATCTCATTGTCAGCTTTTTATAGCTTTTTATTGTGCTAATTATTCTAAAATCAAAAAGAGGTACATGTATTTTCGAACGACCAATTTTCAAAGCGAACGGTTTAGTCCGTCTGTCAGAAAATAGGGCTTAACTGTCATCCGAACCTGCCGAGGCTATTACACTTAAAGTACATTCACTGTTGTTTCGCTTATTCTTTGTAGCAAAAGGCTGAAAAAGGTTGCGGTAAAAATTAGAATTAGAACAAAAAAGGTGATAAAAATGATCGTATCTAGTCTCTCTAAGAACATTGCCCATGTGAATGTCTCCTCATTTTCATCCCTGTCTGCCTCCGAGAATGTGCCATCTTCTGGATCTCTCATAGTGGTTCCGTCAGATTCTTTCAAATCATTGTCGAGTGGCATAACCTTGTTAGTTGTCGTCTGCTTTGTTCTGGGACGGAGACATTTGATGCTGCATTCTTTATCTCCGATGCTAGAGATCAACTTTGCCTGGATGATTGTGTATAACACAGACATGACGCTCATAAATAAGAGAAAGATTATAAACAACAGGAAGTAGGAGATCTGAAGAGAATTATCCGGCAGAGTGTCGCTAACAATGGTGACAAATATACCGTAAGACAGGAATATGGTGATTGCAAATGACCCCTTCTCGCCAGAGCCGATTGGTACCAGGAATATACATATATTCAGGAACGCAAGCATCAGCAGCGGCATGATCAAAGTAAATGTCGTGAAATTTGCTCTCCTTTGAAGTATGATTTCAACATCTACGTAGTAAGTATTGTACTTCAGATACCGTCTTCTCGTCACACTTTCAACCTTCCACGCCGAGTTCTCAGTGTATTCATCTAGTGTTACATCATTATCATGGTTTAGCTCTACTGTCGTAATTGTTTCGTCAGATACGTAAAATGTAATCGTGCATGTCTGTTCATCGAAAGGATAATACTTAATGTCTACATGACACACCACACTGAAAATATAATTGTTAGCATATATCGATGAAATCTATCCATTAATATCAGTGCATGTTTCCCCTCAGGCCTTATCAGACCCTTAAAAAGTGCCCCACAACTCTAAGAGCGAACATTCGATATTTTTCTATAATCCAACAGCATGTACTATTTTTAAATTTTCCAACCTTTCTTGAAATCGAATAATTTATCAAGAAATTCCATAGAACACTAAAAAATAAGTAACTTTAAAGCCTCAAAGTAAGATTCAAATTCACACTATATCCAAGAAGTTCTGGCAATAAACAAGACAACGACTTCAATTTCAGCGACTTTTAATTTGGAAAGACTTAAATTCGGACAGTTTTGAAAAAAAAAGAAATTGTGATGGCTCATACTGCATAGAATTGACCTCTCATTATTAAATTTTCAAACTTGTACTTTCCATTTCAACGTGTAAATAAAAAACTATCTGAGATTTAGCACCCATGAAAGTGAACTGCTGTTTTGATTACAATGCTTCCGGGCAATTTTGCAGGTTACATAAAATCTAATTTTCGTTTTATCACTTTGATATCCTAATTTCCAGGTGCATGCAGTATAGAAAACATGTCATTCAAGATTGACACTTGAAATATTTCAAGGACTGGTAATAACGTTACATTTAAAGCAAAACTGATTGTTCGATCGGGAGTGTTGTTGTCTAAACAGCGGTTCGTTCGTAACGCTGTCAATTATTTTTATGGGTAGTACATTTCATTCTTTTATTTACACATTAAGATAAAACGTACAAGACTGCAAGGTCAACTTTTATGTATGTGCCATAAAAATTAATATTTTTCAATGCTGTCCAAATTTTAGTACTGCGAAAAATTTAAGTCGTTTTTCGTGTTACTATTTTGTCAAAATGTATACTGGAATTAAAGCTAGAGGGCCTTATCAAAATATACCTCTGAAACCTAATTACCTGTAAATACCCTCAGGAACCCATTGAATAAAACCCTCTGACGAGACTTTAACGATGTCTGTTGCGCTATTGCCAACCACTCCATCTCCATCGTAGGCCTGTTGAATGAAATATACAATACATGAAATAATAGCAAACACACTTTAACAACTGAACCGGTTAATAAGCCGAGTTAAAACTACGATGTCCCACGGTCATTCTTAGAGGCATATGTCAAAATACTAAATCTTTTAAACATTTTTGTCCATAATCATGATAAAGAACATACCTTCAAAATAATAATGCCAGGAGTCCATATTTCTGTTACCGGTATTTTGATAGTGTTTGTATCAGAGTAGTCTGCAGGGGTCCACGTGATCACTTCGTCCTCCCAATGGATGCGGAAGTAACCAAGAATGGAAAACTTCTGCTCAGAAGTATCAAATTCGAGCAAACTCTGCGGAACAAATGACGTATTCACTATCACAATTTGTGATTGGTCAATTCGCGGCCTAATCCTTGTATCATAACTGAAAATAAAAGTCAGTTCTCTACAACATCAAAGAATGCATAAACTCTAACAGCAAAGGGAAGAGATGTTACGTAGAGGATGTAGATATACATATGCCACAGTCGAGCAACAAAGCAAATCTGCTTGAATGACTAACTAAATAGGCCTTTGATTTTCCTGTTTTGTCACTAACCTATAGTTGATGGCAGCAAATGCTTGAATTATCAGTGTCAAACTTGCTTTAAACTACCATTTGTGTACGGTTTCAAAAATATCAGAAAGGTTACATAAAGTGATGAGCCTGTTACATGAACAGTTGTAAAAGTTACAACTTAAATGCGTCTCATTTTGCAACACTTGCACTTTTTCGACGTAGCTGTCTAACCTCACTTTTAACCTATTTAGGGATGATGACGTAATACGTAAGACAATGTCATGACTCCTATTCCTTTAGTAAAAAATAATTTGGCACTATGACCAATGGTTGTTAAGATGTAGAATAGCTGAAATATATGTTTCAAATCCACGAAATTGTAATACAGTATCCTGACTGAAGTAGAGTTTTTTTTCGAAAATTACCCTGTTGTTTTATCAAAACACTTTTTGTAGATGCACGTTGAAACTCGTTTCGGGCCGAACGTAAATAAATATCTGTACAATGCAATCGACAGTTGTGAAATACATCCTCCGTTTCATTATACCCCCTTCAACGCCATATATTTTTATACCCCCCAAAGAATATATGTATAGATATATACAGTTTAATTCATATCGTTTTGACCTGTCCGCCAGTCAGTCAGTCCGTTAGTCCGTCATTCCGTCCAAAATAACGTCTTTATTAGTTGATGGATTTAATGGAATTGCTTCATACTTGATCAAAACACTCCTTTGGACAAGGCATTCCCACTGATATGTATTTGTTTCATCTTGACCACTGAATGACCTTGACCTCAAAGGTCCAGCTGTCAAAAATCTCTAACATTGGCAATTACTTCCTTATTTGTAAGTGGATTTACATCATTCTTGAACACAACACCCTTTTGGACAAGATATTTCATATATTTGATTGCCCTAGACCATTGAATGACCCTGACCTCAAAGGTCCAATTGCAAGAAAACTTAAATATTGCCATACATGTAACCTCTTTTTAGTGAATGAATTTTCTTGATATCTGAACACAGCATCCCTTTTGAGAAGACCTTCCCATTGACATACATGTACATTTAAATAACCTTGAACTCGAAGGTACAATTGTCAAACATTCCTGATACTGGTCATAACTAGCTTATACTAATTAGATTTAGTTCATGATTACACACAAAAACCCTTTGGGAAAATATTCCAAATGCATTTTTTACTTCGACCCCTACATGACCTTGAACTTGAGGTAAAAAATCCTTGTCTTTGAAGGATCTAAAATTTATTTACATTTTCTCCTTGACCCCTAAAAGACCTTAACATTGAGGTCAAATTGTCAAAACTGCATTAGCATTCTTCTTTGAAGTATCTACAATTTGTCTTCATCTGGTCCTCAGCTCAAAGGTCAAAGCATCGAATCTGGGACATTGTCTTCTTTCGGTGACAGTTCTTGTATAAAGATATTTCTTGTTCTTTTTCTCTGCATTTTTATACAGTAAAGACAAAAGCACTCACGCTTTCTTTTAAAGTTTTAATACCTCCCATTAACAAAAAAATAAACTTATCGTCAAATTATGCAAATATTCGCACCAATCCATAGACAACTTGTTAAAAAGAAAATATGCTCTTTATTTTCACTTACAACTTTACTATGTTCGTGGATGTCTGAGGATATAAAAACACCTATTTTCGTTTTCTGAAACCTCTCAACCATTGTCGGATTTAGTCGGAAGATGCTTATTTGCATACATAAGTTATTTTTAGAAATAACATCTCATTAACATAAGTAGTTTCAACTGATCGTAATTCATCTTTAGAATTTTAAAGCCTTTTCTCCATAGTGTAAAGGTTTTGACAACTTCGCTTCCGAATTCGTTTTAGTCTTAATATTTTTGAATAAATATACGTTTCGAATGATCCACTAATGTTGTCTACATCACATATTCAAAATTGATCATGTGACTTTCACGGATATTAGCGAAGTGTTTTCGGCATTTTCCGAAGCAATCTAAGACCAGCGGGTCATAAATATTTTTTTGTAATTAAATCCTGGTGTATCTCAAGGAAATCTTGCATCCACGAAAAGTAACCGTGTAGATAGGGTGTTGATGGTATTTTTAAGCATTCTAGAGTTCTTATTTGGTTTTTTATAACGATTTGGGGCAGTATTATAACTTTAATATTATTGCTGAGAGAAAACTGGTTTATTTTTTTCGTCTTATCTGTTTTTTATTAAAAATGTTTTAAATGTCACGGGAAAAACAGTCTGAGAAACTTCACTAAAACAAGTCCTGAAAACCATAACAATGCAACCGAAGGTATATATTTATCCTTTTGTTGTATTTACGGCATCGTCGGATACCCACGGCCGATCCATTAACATTTATCAGCCGTGGGATTTTTGAATGCTATCCAGTCGATAAGAGGTGTGTCAAAAACAGCTATTTCATTGGTTCCCTCATGATTTCATGAGGCAGTTAAAACCAATCAAAACGCTCGTTCTATACGACATTCGGTATTACAGACAAAAATGGCGGCAACCATAGACGACATGTTCAATTCATTTTGTGAAAAGCTCAAAATTGAAAATGTGGGCGAAATGTTAATACTAGATAAAATTTCACTATAGTGGTCTTTGCTTGGAAGAAATGAGTTGGCGATCGTTTCTGCCTTTTATATTGGCAAGACACGGTAAACAGGTTTTCGCCATGGGCGCAGCCATTTTGTTTCTGATAGTTTTCTACCCCTTCCATTGAACAGTATCTATATTATTATTATTATTATTATTTCATTGGTCGATATTTTAGGCACTTGTTGCTATATATCGACGCAAATCGATTCATTTTTCCGACGGTGTGATTAATGTAATAATCGACCGTGGGTATCCGACGATGTATTTACGGCAACATGTAAAATTTTTAGCGCACTTCTAATGCTGTCTTATTTTTTATGTTAAAAAAAAAGAAATTGCATCATTTTAAATATCAGTGAGAATAAAATCAGCGATATTAAGAAACAGCTAAAATGGAAAAGTAAAATGAATTTCAACAATAAATAAGAAAAGGAAGTTGTAGCATAAGTGATGGACTCAGCTGCTTCATTTTATTGTTTCTAAACTGTTTTCCTGGCACTTGATGATTTGTTTGTGAGGAAACTATATCATATGAAAAATATTCACATTATACTTAAAGTTTCTCGTAAGATTTTTTATGATATATGCAAAAAAACAATTCCCTGTCACATATTAATAATAGATATATGCATTATTATACTTTTAACTCACTTACTCTGACAGTGTGTCGTTGAAAAGCTGTTTCATTCCATCAAGATCCGTTCCAACTTTATCATCTTTAGAGTCCTCTGGATGTGAAAAAGCCGACAACTGACCAGTGACATCGGTGATAAACATTGAAACTAACAGGAAAAACGACAACCCTTGTACAAGTCTTAACTCTACCATCTTCTGTACCCTAAGATATGTTCTGTCCAGCCGTTTCATTCATAAAGTACTGGAAAACTGAAATGAATGAATATGTTTTATCGTTGTATTTGTTGTCGCTAAAATACAACGTCTGCGTGAAAAACAATACAATTTATATATGCGAAATGACCTCCTGTCAAGAGGTGGTCTATTAAGATGTTTGTTTTGGCATTTCTACAAAATCATTACATTATGAAACGTTCTTTTTTCACAAGGTCAGTGGCAATTCAGTTCGTGATTACCTCTAAAGGAACTGTTCGCGTGCAGATATTGCTGTGAAAAGGACAAAATACAGTTTAAACATGACATTCAGTAACATGTCAACAGTATGGGTTGTCAAAGTTTCTTGTATTTGTTATTTTATAATTTTCATTTTTAAAAAAAATGAAATGACTGCATTGTCTTTATAGTACTGTTGTTCAGCAGAGTAAACATTTGTACATGTAGTTATTTAACAAGAACATTAGCGTCACAAAACGAAGAGAAACATGTTCCCAGAAAATTGTGTCACTTATAATGACGCAGATTGATAAATAACACCAATCATCTTGTTTCAGTAAATGCTTCAGCAACCATGTTGTTAAACATATCGTATTATGAATTAAAATTTTGCTAAAAGAAGGTATGATATTGGATGAGCTGGCAGATGGAGGCATGCAGGCATAGACAAAATGTTCAATGACCGGTGGCATAACCTCGCATGACCACTCATGTATGCATTTTCTATATAGTTTTCTCTTAGAATACATTCAAACAAAAATGAGCAATGTTCATACTTGCTCAATGTAGAAACGAAACACACACACACACACACACACACACACACACAGAGGGAGAGGGAGAGAGAGAGAGAGGACATACAAATAGAGGCATGATATTATGAGTTCAGACAGACGTAAGGAAATAATGACCTAGAATATATTATGGTAAAAACGTGTTGTTGTCCTACTCCCGTTAATTTATTTGAACTTGACAAACAAGAGCGTTGTGCTTCGTCATTCTGTTGTCCATTTGAAATACTCGGATGCAGAGTACATATAGAATTAAATTATTCATTTATTAACCTATACATAACCTGGTCTATAGTTTACCTGTTGTTCTTGTTGACTCTAACTAGTACAGAAGAAAAAGAAAACCATTACAAAACCCACAATCTTTCTTCGATAATTCAATTAACCGTTAAATAATAATTGTTTCTGTAAATATCAGCAAACTCTAATATAGGAAGGTTACATTAACAGGTAATCGATACATGTTATAAAAGTCAGGTTAAATTACGTACATATTAAGTGTTGTTGGTCATCTGAACTAGTTAACGACAATACCGACATTTTTTATTAACTTTGATGTTAAGGCTATCAATTAATATCAATATAGGATACATATTTCACTATCAATAAACTATCAACAAATACTAAATGATCTGTTTCTCACATTGAAATTCGAAGGCCACAAACGGTCAGTCTTTTGACAAATAAACCACTGCAAATGTCAACAATCCATGAAAATGTTTCCTTTAATGCCTGGCATACGTTGGACAATCGCTATTTATTGAGAAAAAAAAGGAAATAAACTTATTTTCAAAAAAAAGAGTTTTTAATTTAAAAAGTGGTATAGTCATCTTGTATTGTTTCTAACAACACGAGCAAAAAAAATCTAAATTTATAGTTGCCGCAATTTACGTATATACGATAACAATACAACATGAAGTTTTAAAATTGAAGAATTTGACTAACAAAGATATTTGTTTTTTTATGGAAATCGTTGAAATTTATCAGAAATTTACAATCATTAACGACGTATATTCCTAGTTCTAGCTCTCAGACGTTAACTCGAAGCTTTAATAGCAAACTGAACTATTCCAACTGTATGTTCTTCAATAATGTATCCAAAAAAATCAATGTAGAATACTTGATGTAAAGAAATATGAAAAACCAGTGAAACGTTGATCTGTTTATACCACGAAATATTTAGACAAGCTCGTTAAATTTTACCTGACTTTAAAATAAAATTTGACAGTTATGTAAGCGACGCTTTAAAATCAGTTATCGTGATACCACCCTTACTTTAAAGCGACTGACTCACAGAATTCAGCTTTAACATGTTTTCTTTAAAACTAAGGAGAAGTTATTATACTATACAAAAAAAACAATTTTATTCTTCTATACATCATAAACACTGAAGAAAAATGAATTTGGTTTCAACTGGATTTGATCCCATACCCTTCCGGTCAGTAAAAAATGCTGCAAGCTGACCTACTGAGCCACAGAAACTACTTCAACTAGTACAAAATGCATCATAAATGATGAAATAGAGAGTGCACAGTCTTAAACAAAAAAGCCATGAGGGAAATGATCAGGAAGAAGGGAAACAAAAAAAAAACAATCAAAAAACAAACAAAAAAACAGAAACTTTGACAAAATTTATTAACACTTACGTTAAAAAATTATAACATGTAGCAATACTGCAAGTTTTACAACAAAAATAATGCCACAACAAATCATTTCATAATTTATATTAAATAATAAAACAATTTGGAAAGATATAAAGCAATGAGCAGCATTAGGTCTAGTGATACAAAAGGTACAAAATGTACGATCTGCGAAAGTATACGAAAACATATACAACGTTCAAATGAGCACCATGCCCTTGCAGGTGACTTTCACCCTGTGACCTCTAAGTAAGAGTTGCTGGTAGAACTCATCAAGGTACATGCATCTGTGAAGTTATGAAGCTGTAAGTGGAAGAACTTCCATATTTTGGTTAAGGTTAAAGTTTTGTGACAAACAGGCAAACAAACAGACAGACCAAAATCAATATGCCTTCCCGATCTATCGATCTTGGGGCATAAAAATGTACCGTTAGTTGGTCAAAACTGTACAGCACTGCAAGGAATAACATGCAAAAATTATTGTCTACCTATTTAAACTAGAACTATCGCTGAATGCGAGTCATAACTCCACCATTGTTTTTGATAGAAGCTGGCTTGGATAGGAGAAAAGGAGAATATTTTTTGTAGCAGAAAAATACGTATATAAAGAAATTGCCTCTGGTGGAAAGAAAGTCAACATTGTAGTATTAGTAGTATTAATAGTTTATCAATCTGATTAAAATCATATCCTAAACATCGCTATGCTAACCCTTTGGAGATCGTGAACTTCAGTCAGATTGAATAGATTATAAATTTTCAAATCAATTTTAAAACAGGTAGCATTAACCTTTGATTGTGCAAATTTACTAAAACAAACAAAAACAATGAAGTAAAGAAAGGTGCACTACTATGTCAAAAAGCAATTAAGAGTTGCAGAACTTGGCCTGTGAGCTTGCTTGTAACCCTTATATGTACATATAAAGTTTCGCATGAATATCTGCTCTAGTTTAAGAGATATTAAAGTAAATATAATTTCAAGATATTTCCTTAGTTGAAAAAGGGGTATATCAATCAAAAGCACCGCATCCGGCGTTAATGCTCGTCTGTTAAGGCCAACGACTCAAACATTGAATTCAGAGTGATATGGTGTTATGGCTGTTGGTCACTTAGTTATGTCCTATGGATGTGCCTTGTTCCCATTATCAAGAATGCCAAGAATTACTACGATATCTTTGATAGTTTTCAAAAGTTTCTATCAATAACCAGTTTTACAAATATTCGAAGTTAAAAGGGGCATAACTCTTAAAAATATTGCCTTATGATAATGCCCTTGTCTTTCAACTGCGTCTTTCATAAACAAGTATTCCAAGTTTACTGTCGATACATTATTGCTTTTTATATTATTGTTTTTAAATCTTCTACTAATAAGCAATTTTGACAAAAATTCTAAGTTAAAAAGGGCCATAATACCAAAATATAACTTTCAGAATAATGCCTTTTGTCTTAATGTTGGTTTGTAAATTATCAAAATTAATTAAAAGAAAGCTACAAATAATATTTACTTTAATTACATATTTATTTTAATTATAAAGCTGCATTTTAAAAGCATGATTTGTACATAAATGATAGATTTATTTTGTAAATGACAACAAGGTGTTCTACATGCCAAATATCTATGCTCTGCACACAGTAGATTCGGAGGAAAATATAAATCTCTGTAAATTAAGTGACTCACCCCTCACTCGGGCAGAGCCATTTATTATACCAGGGTGATTACTTTTGTAGGGATCCACTAGAAAATGAATCGAGCCAAGTATCTAAGCTCTGTGCATTGTAGTTTTTACACAAGAAGATTTTAATGTGTTTTCCTATATAAGTCTTTATAAAGTAAGTGACCCCCGGGGCGGGGCCAATATTGACCCATGGGGCATGATTTATATCACTTTTGTAGAAGTCCACAAGGCAATGCTTCATACCAAATATCTAAGCTTTGAGCATTGTAAATTCACACACTAATTTTAAATGTGTTTTCCTATATATGTGTAGCCGGGTACAGGTTTATGGTGATAAAGCGAGGAGGCAGAACCGTGTGGCTTGGTAGCTCAGTTGCTAGAGTGTCCGCCCTGTAAGCGGAAGGCCCTGGGTTCGAGTCCCGGTCGCCAAGTGGTAAACCTGTACCCGGCTACATATGTCTGTGTAAACTAAGTGAACCCCTGGACGGGGCCAGCTTACAGCACGAACAAAGTAAAAAAAAATATTTTAGTAAAATGACGAAAAATTGGCGCCAAATTATTACCTCCCCTAAGATTCCCGATCCTCGCAAAAAAATATTCTTAAAACAATGAAAATTTATATCAGACAGAAGATCGATAAATAGATTTCTTAATATATATTTCATAATAATTAGAAATCAATATAGCATGTTAACCTTAAAAACTAGTAAATTCATCGCTCTTTCGTTTAATTAAGGTGTGAAACCACCAAATAGATTCCTTCTTTATTCTATATAAAATTCATAATGTTCTCAGGGCTGTAAAACATATCAAAACCTCTTTTAAATAGCTTTTACTTACATCTTCTTGTAGATCTATATCTGTACTCATGAAAACTAGCAAGATATGGGGGGCGGTTGTGTAACAAACAAGAAAGATATTTCTGCTCATGTGAACTCACCCATAAAATTAACAAAATATTTTAGCTGATTTTCAGATTGGGTATGTGAAACAATTTCCTATTGGGAATACTTATCTGAATGTATATGAGCATAAAATTGCTACCACACTACCAGAAATAGTCAAACAAAATGATTCCAGCAGAAAAAATACACAGATTAGTGAAAAAAATGTCAAAAATAGCCAAGAAAACTGAGAACCATTTCTAGCCACCATTATGCGAGTACCATTTTTTTGAGCTCCAGTAGACTGAATTGGTGGTTTCATACCTTAATTTCCAATGATGGCGGATCAAAACAAAGAGACTAGTCGTTATCTAACAAAAAGAAAGAAAATGTTAATACATGTAGCAATTCTAGATGTAATTGTAAAGCAAATATCCAAACTAGAATACTTTCTCTTTATTTTGTTTTGTTGCAGTAAAATATTAACCCGTTAGTCACGGGGTAGGTATTTTGTTTATATTGTTAGTTTTAAGAGAAAGCAGCAAGAAGATTCTGTGATGAAGTTTGCCTCCCTACAGTTTACTGATTGAAAGGACATGGGTTCGAATCCTATTGAAATCATGCCTTTTTTTCTATAGTTTTCATTATGTATAGAAGCATAATATGTTATGGTTTTTTCCATAGTACATTAACTTCTCTTGAATTTTGAAGAAAAACATTTTTACGCTTAATGTTGTTAATCAGTTGCTCTAAGACAAAACTTCCTTGTAATTTAAAACCGACAGTTACATTTTGTTGATGTTTCTGCATGTGTTTCATTCAAAACACTAAGTGCTCATCTCTGGGGAAATAGAATCATGTTAAGACACCGGTTTAAAATAAATCACTGTATTTACACTATATTTCTTTTATGACATGGTCAGTTGCTAAATATTGTACAATTAAGATCACGTTTTACATGTATCCAAGTTTAAGTGAGTAAACAAAATTGTCTTAAGAATCATTTAAGCCTAGCTTACTGTTTTGTTCTCTTTGACAAAATACAAATCAAAAACAGCTGCATCGCAAATTTAATTTTGAGGATGACATTTCACACTTCATGGTAATTAACTAGTTGTGAAATATAAGTATGTTACATCATCAAAGAAAACATGTATTTTTTTAACACAGCATATGGTATGAAGTAAGAACTTTAAGGTACTTTATTGTACAGTAGACCCTATATTAATCTGTCGTGAGAGGTTCATGTATGTATTGCACAGGGTGTCCATACTACGTGGTAAATGACGTCATTTAGGCTGTCGCAAGCATCATTATTTTTGCCACAATTCGAAGAAGAAAACTGCTATAAGAATTTTATTTCTACATTAATTTAAAGGGCAAGTAGTGCATGCAAAGTGGAAAATTGTGCCCTACATAAAAGTAATAATGATTCTTTTTTTGTACAGTTTTTACTAGCATTCGGGAAATAGAGCTCGTAAAGATATGTTTGCTGTCGCGAAAAACGCACCAGTTCTCCCGAATATTAGAAAATTCTGTACACCTGACAAACAAATCATCGGGACCAATATGTAGGGCATAATTTTCCGATTCGCATGCGCTACATACCATTAAAAGTGATGGAGAAATAAAATACTTACAGCAGTTTTCTCCTTCGATTGGAGGCGAAAAATGCTGCTCGCAACAGCCTAAATGACATCATTCATGTATGGCCATCCTGATTACATGTACATTGTATTATGTATGCAGTTGTTTAATGTTATATGCGTATTATACAGTTAATTGTTTTTCACTTCCATTCGCCCTTTCAAAGTAGCAAGGAATTGAATTTTCTTGTGAGAGTTCAGATCTTCCAATATAATGCACAGTGCACAGTCTCGTTTGGTCACTCTTTACAAACACAAAGTTTGATCGACAGTTCTTCAACTTTCGAATTCAGACTTTTATTAGACGCAAATCTGCCGGAAATAGATGCATTGAAACCTTTTTGTCAACCACAGTCTTTCCACAATAGTTTCTTCACACACACAACATCTTTAATGAGAGGGCATAGTTTCATCTAATGTTATTGTCCAAACAAATATTCAGTATTATCGAGCTTTCGCTAGCTTGAATCTGGCATGTGTTTTTACTACTCGCAAGTGGCAGGTGCGCAGTGATATCGTATCTCCTATGAAGTTATTAAAGGCGGACAACTCACGTTTCTGAAAAGGCCTATACGCAACAAATTCACAAACTGTCTGCTGATAATAAACGGGATGTAATACTTACTGGTACCCCTTCCTCATCCAGCAAGAACCTACCGAAAAATGTACAACATCCCGCGCATAAGAACGGAAATTTCACATACCTGGTCGATTCCGATAAAATATGTCAGGCTTACAACTGACGAGTTTCATTTAATTTATTTCTGTTGAATAATGTTCGTAAAAATGTGATTGGCACACATGATAATGATATTTAAAATAAATTTGCTAGACAATAGATGACCATTCTCAGTGACATTGTTCAGAACTAGTCAGGAAGGAATAAAAATGCATCAGATCCACCAATTGCATCATTTACGACTTATATCAATATGCCCAGCAGTAAGACGTAAAATTAATATTATAAACCGATCTACCCCGTGACTAACGGGGTGAAATATTTACCGATTAAAATCTTGTTAAACTTTGCATTATGGTTTGTTTTTGTAACAGAAAATGAGACAGTCCTTTAGTTTAGATATGTTCTTGAGCATAAACCTTGATTTTCTATATGTAGAAACATTTTAATGCATCTTCGACCCGTCTCTGAGTCAATCGCTTATATTGGACAGAAGTTTGAGTTTATTTACCGTCAGCAATGATGTCCTATATGACTGACGCCCCCCTAAATTGGCTGAACTATTTTTGCTTGCGGGGGACAGAGCAAGGAACAGACGGGATACCGTTTCCGAGACACTCCTAAGTTCTTTAGCATGTTCACGGATCAAATATCATACTGCAGTTCTACAATATGGGAGATAACTCCTTCATATCTGACTGAATACCTATCAAATGACTGAAACTTTAAAAATAAATTCACCGTTTAAAGAGACATTACATCAAATAAACCGTGATAGACTGTAATAACATCAAATAAACCGTGATAGACTGTAATTACATCAAATAAACCGTGATAGACTGTAATAACATCAAATAAACCGAGATAGACTGTAATTACATCAAATAAACCGAGATAGACTGTAATTACATCAAATAAACCGTGATAGACTGTAATAACATCAAATAAACCGTGATAGACTGTAATTACATCAAATAAACCGTGATAGACTGTAATAACATCAAATAAACCGAGATAGACTGTAATAACATCAAATAAACCGAGATAGACTGTAATTACATCAAATAAACCGTGATAGACTGTAATAACATCAAATAAACCGTGATAGACTGTAATAACATCAAATAAACCGAGCTAGACTGTAATTACATCAAATAAACCGTGATAGACTGTAATAACATCAAATAAACCGTGAAAGACTGTATATGTATTCTATAAGCTCATCTGCTGCATAAGTACAAGAAAAAACAATTGTAAATCGAAAGTTATGGTCCAGGGCGTCCGTCATTCCGTCCGTCCGTTAGCAATTTGGATTCTGGACGATAACTTGAGTACTCATTGGCCTACAGTCTTTTACCTTCATATGATTATTGCCCACATTGAGTGAATGACCTCTATTGATTTTGGAGTCAGCAGCTCAAACTTCAAGGTCACATAGACCTTAACATTGAAAACCATTTCTGCCATGTAACTTGACAATCATTTGCGATAGAGACTTCAAACTTTATAACATGATTGTACACATTAAGTGGATGACCCTATACATTTTTGGGTCAGTAAATCAAAGGTCAAGGTCATAGTGACCGAAATGTTTAGAATCATTTACACTCAGTTACTTGACAACCATTTGGCTACGAGACTTCAAAATTCATGTAATGGTTACACACATTGAGTAAATGACCCCTACTGATTTTGGGGTCAGTGGGTGAAAGGTCAAGGTCACAGTGACCTTTAAATTGAAAACCATTTCTGCCATTAACTTGACAATCATTTGAGGCTTCAAACTATATAAAATGATTGCACACATTGAGTGGATGACCCCTATACATTTTGGGATCATTATGTCAAAGGTCAGGTCACAGTGACCTAAATGTTTAGAATCATTTACACTCTGTAACTCGACAACCATTTTTCATAGAGAATTCAAAATTTATATAATGTTTGCACACATTGAGTAAATGACCCCTATTGATTTTGGGGTCAGTAGGTCAAAGGTAAAAAATTTAATTTTTAATCATTTAATTTTAAAGCCTAAGGTTTCCTGCCTTATATCACAAATGCATCATACTTAGAAAAAACACCCTTCGAGCATATGATGCTCGGCTTAGCGGTGATCTTGTTGTTGTTGTTTTTTTGTTGTTGTTTTTTTTTTCATTATTATTATTAAAGACGAATACGGCTCTATTTCCATGTAAGTAAATCCAAAATCTAATGGAACCAGATATGTTTTCAAGCCTCTGGCATATCACTGATCTAATTTCACGGAATGCATTACCATGAATATCTAAGATTTCACTGGTCGTTTCATTATATTATGAAGACGATATATTTCAATGTTTATTGAACAATTCCATTTTCTAACATTTTGAAATACGGCATTGTTTGAAATATGCAAAGCATATTTGGCAAGGCCATATTACCAAAGGATAACAGGTCTTTGTTAAGCTATTGTTTTATGCAGTTGTCATTTCAGTGAAACAACACGTCTTTGTTAAGCTATCGTTTGATGCGGTTTTCGTTCAAGTCAAACCACACATTTACGTGAAGCTTTCATTACAGTCAAACCACACATCTTTGTTAAGCTATCGTTTGATGCAGATTTCATTTCAGTCAGACCTCACATTTTCGTGAACTTATTGTTTGATACAGTTTTCATTTCAGTCAAACCACACCTTATCGTAAAGCTATCGTTAGATACAGTTTTCATTTAAGTTAAACCACACATCTTCGTAAAGCTATCGTTTTATTAACTTTCATTTAAGGTAAACCACACATCTTCGTAAAGCTATCGTTAGATACAGTTTTCATTTCAGTCAAACCACACATTTTTGTTAAGCTATCGTTAGATACAGTTTTCATTTCAGTCAAACCACACATTTTCGTAAAGCTATCGTTAGATACAGTTTTCATTTAAGTCAAACCACACATCTTCGTAAAGCTATCGTTAGATACAGTTTTCATTTAAGTCAAACCACACATCTTCGTAAAGCTATCGTTAGATACAATTTTCATTTCAGTCAAACCACACATCTTCGTAAAGCTATCGTTAGATACAGTTTTCATTTAAGTCAAACCACACATCTTCGTAAAGCTATCGTTAGATACAGTTTTCATTTAAGTCAAAGCACACATCTTCGTAAAGCTATCGTTAGATACAGTTTTCATTTAAGTCAAACCACACATCTTCGTAAAGCTTTCGTTAGATACAGTTTTCATTTCAGTCAAACCACACATTTTTGTTAAGCTATCGTTAGATACAGTTTTCATTTCAGTTAAACCACACATTTTCGTAAAGCTATCGTTAGATACAGTTTTCATTTAAGTCAAACCACACATCTTCGTAAAGCTATCGTTAGATACAGTTTTCATTTCAGTCAAACCACACATTTTTGTTAAGCTATCGTTAGATACATATTTCATTTCAGTCAACAACATATTTTTGTTAAGCTGTCGTTTTATACAGTTTTTATTTTAATCCAACAACACGTCTTCGTTAAGCTATCGTTTGATACAGTTTTTATTTCCGTCAAACAACACGTCTTCGTTAAGCTATCGTTTGATACAGTTATCATTTCATTCAAGCCACACATCTTCGTAAAGCTATCGTTTTATACAGTTTTCGTTTTAATCAAACAACACATTTTGTTTAAGCTTTCATTTTTAATATAACTTTTGTTTGTAACTAAAATTCTTTTGATCGTTTAAACAAGAAATGTTTTTAAAAAGACATATTTCTATGATTGGTATTTAAGTTTTCAAACTCTCGATATTTATATGCTTCGGCCAGAAACAGATTTCAACGTAAATTATTTTAGATAAAACAAGTTAATTTTCAAAAAAAAAATCTACTTCAGTCGGATACTTAATCAAAATTTCGACAAAAAGAAGCGTATATTTCAGCTTCTCAGCAAACAATGATGCGTAACTAGTTTTTCCTAAGTATAGGAATATCTACCAATAGAAGTCATGGATATTGTCGAACGTCATCATCTGCAAACAATCGGAACACCTCTGGCGACTTCAATAAGTCTTTTTATCCTGTCAATTATTTCATATCCGACCCGATAAAGAGGTGCCGTATAAATTTTGCTTTATACGGCACATGATACATTGATGAGACTCTAATAAACTTTAATAAATAAATAAATACGTCACGGACTACTTTTGTGTTTATAATCAGAAGGAAGTGATATTTTTTTGTTATTACAAACAGAGACCACTTGAATAAAAATTAAATATTTCAGTATGTAGATCTTACAATATAGTGATCATTTAATGAAATAAAATTATTGAAACTTTGGAACTATTTTTTGTGTATACGTACACCTGGAGGATAACCTTGACATTAGCCTAATTTGAAACACGTTAAAGACAGGTTTTCAATATCTTCAGTAAATTATTTCCAAATGCCAGATGTGACAGGATAAATAGAATAATAGGTTAGTGTCTTAATTGAGAAAGTTTATCTGGCTCGGCTGCAGAATTTATCGGGTGAGCCGAAGCCGAGCCAGATAAACTTTCTCGTATTAAGACACTAACCTATTATTCTCTATATACGAAGTTGTCGGAAAAGGCCGAGTTGTTACGATTGAATCTGTAAATAGATCCATAGTGACAAAGTCCGAAGATCACAATTACAAGTATTTTTTTTTATTTTACTGTTTTACCTTATTTGTACCAAAATAAATCTTAACTTTGCTTTGTTAGAAGTATAGTGCAGTATCCTTTTTTAAAGAAATTGCAAAAAGAAAATAACAAGAAAAACTGTTTCATGAAGAAATGACTTGAAAACGAAAGAAAGAAATATTTCATATTGTTTTAGAGTGAATAGAAGATGGTTCGATGATTCGAGTGCTTTTATTTTTCTGTGTCAATAACATCAATGTGATATTGGGACTTAAAATACGGTATACAAAGTTTAGATTTTAACCTTAGTTTGCTAACGCTTTAAAAGGTATACAAGGTGTCTCATTATATGAAATGCACTCGAGTGAATAGATTGAAATACGGCGTGATTTATCATATTTGCATTTATCTGATTAGAGATGGACTATCAGTACATGCTCACACAACATCAAAACTTCACTAACTATTATGTTTTACCAGATATGTAAGGATGCCTTCAACAATTCTTTAAGTCACATTCTTACAGACTTCAATATGAACAGTCAAATTCTACAAGTGTTTGAGAATATTTTGAAAATTTGATTAAAATCGACAATCTTTGTGGAACGATTTTACCTGAAAAGAAGGTCTGACTCAATCCAAAGGACGTGTTTGATTATACAGTACCGGATATTATGTCACATGTGGTGGCCTAAATCATGATAGAGGAAAACAAGGCTATGATTGTATGGTAAGTTTAAGGTATAATCTATTTGGTTAATTATAAATGTATTGTTTGATGTAGTTTATAGTATAATGACAGTCGAAATATATCAGGATTGAATTTTTATTGTAACCAGAACCAAAAGTCTCTGAAACCACTTGCCGGAAGATCGAACCTCTCTATCTCAAGGACCTAAGTGCTTGCTTTTATGCACGCGTGCTCGTGTATCTAATTCTAGTTGTTTAGAATTTTCATTTTTACTTATAGATGTTTTTGATCATCAGTACTGCTTTCAGTATGCGTTTATCATTTATAACAGATAAAGACAATGTGAATATACAGATTTAAAATAAATGTCCCTGATAAGTGCATGATAGTATCATGTTTCGTTAGATAACAAATACTCCTCGTTGTCCAGTATTAATTTGAAGCAGGAAATTGGAAAGACATGTAAATATTTATTATGTAGCAGAAACCAAGTATAAATAAGTTGTGATGATTTTGCGGTATTAATTACAAATTACATTGCTTTTGTATTTGTGAGAAATATTTTACCGCGTGGTGTCATGTACGGTGGCACAGAGGTGACATGCAAAACTTTTTTTAAATTGCACTTCCCTTTTTTTTATCTCGTTCCCACGAGATACTAACTCGAGGGAACGACTAAGTATCTCGTTCCCACGAGTTACTAAGTCGTGGGAACGAGATAAAAGAAAGAGAAAGGCAAATCTGAAAAAAGTATCGCATTTGAAAAAAAGAGTAGCGCAGTTAAAAAAAAAGAATCGTGTTGTAAAAGAAAAGAAAAGTGCATGTAAGCTATGTCAAGAGAACGAATAACTCGTGGGAACGCGTGAGCTATGTCGTAAGAACGAGTTAGCTATGTCGTGGGAACGAGAAAGCAAAATATTTTGCCACACTCTTTTTTTCAAAGCAATACTTTTTTAATTGAACTTCTCTTTTTTTCATATCGTTCCCACGACATAGCTTACACGAAGGAACGACTTAGTATCTCGTGGGAACGAGATATTAAGTCGTTCCCTCGAAATAGCTAACACGCACTGTTCTTTTTTTATATAACACGATTCTTTTTTTATTGTGCTTCTCTTTTTTTCAAATTAAATACTCTTTTAGATTTGTCCTTCTCTTTATTTATCTGGTTCCCGCGATAGTTCCCTCGAGTTAGTATCTCGTGGGAACAAGATAAAATAAAGAGAAGTGCATTTTTTTTAAAAAAAAAAAAAGGTTGTGCATGTCACCTCTGTGCCACCGTAGTTATGTAATTTCCAAAGTTGAAGTATTTGTAGGCGATCGTTTAAATCAAAAGGGTTATTTTTGGAATCAAATTATACGACTGTTATTTAAAGATTCTTGTAGTGTAATAAGTTTTGAAATTTTTGAAAGAAATCCTAGTTTCAGATCATTGTTATGAATGACACCAGGAAGATAAATTAGAAGTATAAAGAGTGGTGAGATATTTTTGTCACTGAAAAATATCAGAATTGAAGATATATTTTTTTATGCTGTTTACGGGTTATAAGTTATTCGGATTTAAACTTGAATTTCATTTTGAATTTCATGTCTATATTCCAAGGCAAGGTATACACTCTACTACTGTTTGTATTCCTTCTTGTTATTCTTTTTTTATTTACAGAACTGTTTGTTTGTTATTGCTGTTGTTATGTCTGCAATGTGCTTGATCAAAAGTCTTGTGTGTTGTGCCGTCTTTACTCTCGCTAACTCTCGTAAGTATTCGTATGTCACGAGATTTGTTCTTGCTAGTATTGATGATATTTCTCCAGACATGGTGCCGCCCAGAATCCCTTGACAGTAGTAGTTACAGTTGTCAATGTAATGTTTCTTTTTCAGCTTCAAGCTTCTTAAATATAATATCAATGTTCCGACACAATTACGAAAATAGAGTATGCATGGATACCATTTACCTCCATGCCATCTTTAACTAATTTTAACTTATTGAAAACATCATTTGTATTTATTAGCTTGCTACTTCTTGAATATTTTTACACTGATGATGATTTTGTTTATCAGGTGGAACACTTCCAAGTTTTCATTTTCCTCAAGGAAACAGGTGGTCCAGACCCGTTGAATACGTGAGAGTGCCCGAGCCTAAATCCATAAACTGCCAAGCCAAGGCAACTCCTCCCGTCAAGTGAGTGGACTTCTTGTTATGTCGCTGTTTTATACTAGTTTAACAGAAACATGGCCGTCTCAGGCTAAGCAAAGAATTGTCGTGTTCAATCATTACCAGTTTGAACTTTGTTAAGGTTGAATGTACAAGAAATGTAGTGTACAGAGCTGAATGATCTTATCCCGCAATGTTGCTTTTATTTTTCATTAAAGTCAGAGGAAAAGTTAATAAGTTTCAACAGAGAACTGCTTAATCCAACTAATAAACTATCCGAATTGCGATGGGTCGATTACTGATCACATGCCAATAGAATATGAAGTAGTGCTGGTGTAAATATGCATTACGTCATCAAGCTGAGCACGTGTTTTCTATAATGAGCATCGGCTTACCACTGGAATTCCAACTTTTTATGTAGTTTTGTATACAAAATATAAACAGAAGAATAGACAAGTTGGCTTCCTTTAAAAAGTAAGCCAAAGAAAGGTCAGCAGCTGTCATCACTGAAAGAATGAATCTACTTGTTTCCAAGATCATTTTGAATTTTTTAAACGTTCTGTGACTTAAATAATTATAAAAACTAGTAACCTAACTATTATTAATAGTTAATACCTTATTAGGCAAAATGACCGAAACTGACTATAATTTAGTTATTTCAAATGTTTTTATAGTGGCGTATCTATCATTTAAATAAATGAAACAAATTAAGATAACCTCATGTATTTCATACCTTGTAGAATCTTGGGGATCTTCTTATAAGCCACTAAGGCTTTACTCCCCCTCCCCCCCCCCCCCCTCTTTTACAACAATGCATGTAGTTGTTGAAGCCAGAACTCCCATGTTAAGCTGCAGCTTTTTTAGGCTCATTAAGTTTTGTTTTCCCTTTCAAGCCTTTATTACACCTTTCTTAGTCCAAATGTTTTACAAAATAATCAGCGACAGTATCTGTTAAGCTCGACTAAATATTAAAAGGGCGTAAATTTGATCCAAATCGAGGAAATGGACTTGTCAAAAATGCTCTGAAATTCGTAAAAAGTATTTACCATTTTTTTTCATGACCATGGCTAAATATTAATTTATTCAACAGGCTGATGAGTTTCTCAGAAAAAAAATGCATTTGAGAATTTGTAGTTTTTAAAAAGTAGCATGCATTATAAGAAATGCATCCGTATAATTGTATTTTTTGTGTTTAGTTAAGGAAATACAAAATTATTCTGTACGTTCTGTTCATAATGGGCCGTTTTAACCATGGGCCGTTTTGACCAGATGTTAAATTTTGGTTTCGTTTAAATAAATTCGTATTTTGATTTGGAGCAGGCGCATAACTATCTTTGTAAACTGGTTTTCATGAGTTTAGGCTTAATAAGAGATCATTAACTAAAATTTGAGACGCAAAATGGATGCCGCCAGCAATAAAAGCCAACACTGTGGAGAGGTCTGTCTGATGACCTCTCCAATTAAAAAACAAATACAGGCTTGCATATATCTTAATACAGAGTAAAATGTCTTTGTGTTAGATTTTATTTATCGGTAATATCATATAATAAAACATTAAGTCGTAGGAAGATATCAGAGAATATCCAGTGGTAAACTTGGATATTGACTTCATCAAATTATAACATAGTGATCTACTCAATGGCTGCAGACGAGTCAAATCTTTATTGTGTATTTTAACGAATAACTTTATTTGACGATAACTGAAATCAAGACATTATTTGAGAAAAGGTGTAAGTTCTTATTTAAACATCCTAATTTACTTCCGTTTCCAATTACCACCGCTATTTTCTGTACTATTTCTCTCTTGAGATCAAAAGCGATCAGATTTTTTTTGTAATTTTTAGGTATTACTGGATATATAAAGGTGCTAATATAACTTGGGATAAAAACATTGTGTCTTTCTCTGTGGACAATGGAACGCTTACAACAGGGGCGAAGTTTGAGACGCAGCATTCCGGAGAGTACCAGTGTGTTGCTTACAATAACTACGGTACCTTGATGACGCCAGCCCTGACAATTTTGGCGGCAGGTGAGTCTAACCAAATGTGAAAAATAATACAAGATATTTTATAACCAGGCTTAGATTGGGACATGAGTGAATATTTCTTGGCATATTCTGTTGTTCCATCAATTATGTTTTGTTTTGGGGTAATATAAAGTCTTTAAAGTCTAAAAATCTTGTGTTTGTAATAAAGAAATAGTAAAATCATTCATTTTCTCTGTCAGCACGATACCATAGAACTGTAGCTGATTTTTCAATTACATGTATGGGAAATGTATCGAGGAAAGAAGTCATTTATCTAGACCATTACTAAATTGCAAAACTAAATGGTTTATAACTCTTGTCGACAAGAAGTCATTCATCTAGACCATTACTTTTTTAACAACACAACCTTTTATTATCTCAGAGCTGCATAAACATATACATGCTATATGAGAATACAAAGCATAATTGTATTTAAAACGATAAGCATTGCTGTAAAGTCTTCATGATATTTATGCAAACATGTTGATAATTTGGCTTTAGCTTTTCCACAGCAATGTTTATCATTTTAATGTTCATTAAATTTGCATTCACGTGACATGTTGAAAAATTTAATAACAGGGGAAAAATAATGATTAATTTCAAGAGAGAGAGAAAAAAAAAAATTACAAACTCACAAAACAGAAATAACTAAAAATTAAAACAAACGAACACTATAAACACTAAGGTTACATGTAACAGGGGAAATTTCAAAATAGACTATAGATCCTGTAACTATTATGCAAATTTGTGTAATTTGATTGGTTATTTAATCGGTGTGAATGAGGCTAGACACGTGCGTTTTACTCACTTATTTCATTCAAATTTGGATATATTAGTAACTATTTCAAGAATGTGTCAAAAATTATATATGAAATAATTACAGTAGCATTGTCATTGTAATGCATGCTGGTAACAGTAACCACAAAACACGTGTGCTTAAGAAAACAACAGGGAAAAGCGTAAAAATTGATATAAATCCATGTCAATAAAGTAATAAAAGGAAAGATGAAAAAAAAAAAAAACTGACAGATGGTGATTACTTAAGAAATAATTGATAACTGTTAACAAAATAAAAGGCGAGGTAAAAAATTATCACTGGGTGATTTAGTAAAGAATTGTGCTTCTATAATAAACTTGTCGGTTAGCTAATAATATTAACTGATTAATAAATGGCAATATCAAAATTTACTGGAGGATGCTTGGCCGCTTTACATATTCTCGTTTACTGGTAATAAGTAAATTGTTAAACAAAGAATGCAATTTAGCTCATACTTTAATGTTATTTGATCACAGTCAGCAATATTCTTATTAATTTACAGAGTTGTGAGAGTTGCTTATTTGAAGTCGTAGTGAGAATTTCTCTGTATTTGATAGAATTTGGTCTTGTGTAGTAGTATTTCTTTAAGTATTGTTTTCTTTCCTGATTAAAAAAGGGACACTTTAATAAATAGTGAAACTCATCACCCACGTCCCCAGTATCACATAGAAGGCATAATCTCTCAGATACATTAATGTTTTCCCACCTTCCTCTTTCACAGGGAAAGAAGTGGTTGCCAGTTCTAAATTTAAGAAGGTACATATATTCAGATTTTTTAAGATTCAGTAAATATGGCTCTAGAGATATACTTTCTTTATATATGGAATAATTTAGTCCTTTTGTTGAGTTTTGAAGCGAGGCATGCCAGTTTTGAAGATTTTGATCTATTAAAATAGGTTTGATAAGTGTCTTCAATGATTGGGTATAAATATGGTCTTGATTTTCCCAAAGGTCAAATCGTCCAACTTCTGTTAAAATAGATTTAATATATTTGATCCACTTGGATTCAAAATGTGGTAAATAAAGCATATATTTGTAAATGAGAAAAGAAATTTTATTGTGACCTCCAGTAATTAGTCTATTCCAAAAGTTAATCATTCTGCTTTTAATCAGGATATTTAAAGGGTATCGACCAAATTCTGCATATAAACAGTATAGTGGAGTTGACTTTCTAAGATTATTGATTTTTCTTAAGAATTCAGTATGAATTCTTTCTAAGATGGTAGTATCTTCATACCCCCAGATTTCTGAAGAATATAAAAGGATTGGTACTATGGTATGATCAAAAAGTTTCAAAATTAGGTCTATGGGTAGATTAAGATTCGTGATTCTCTTATTTAATAAAAACATTGCTTTTCTTGCTTGTTGGGCTAAATGTTTCCTAGTAATTAGGAAATTACCTGACTTTGCAAACAAAACCCCTAAATATTTATAAATATTTATACTAAATTGCAAAACTAAATGGTTTATAATTCTTGTCGACAAGAAGTCATTCATCTAGACCATTACTAAATTGCGAAACTAAATGGTTAATAATTCTTGTCGACAAGAAGTCATTCATCTAGACCATTACTAAATTGCGAAACTAAATGGTTAATAATTCTTGTCGACAAGAAGTCATTCATCTAGACCATTACCAAATTGCAAAACTAAATGGTTAATAATTCTTGTCGACAAGAAGTCATTCATCTAGACCATTGCCAAATTGCAAAACTAAATGGTTAATAATTCTTGTCGACAAGAAGTCATTCATCTAGACCATTGCTAAATTGCAAAACTAAATGGTTAATAATTCTTGTCGACAAGAAGTCATTCATCTAGACCATTGCTAAATTGCGAAACTAAATGGTTTATAATTCTTGTCGACAAGAAGTCATTCATCTAGACCATTGCTAAATTGCGAAACTAAATGGTTTATAATTCTTGTCGACAAGAAGTCATTCATCTAGACCATTGCTAAATTGCGAAACTAAATGGTTTATAATTCTTGTCGACAAGAAGTCATTCATCTAGACCATTACTAAATTGCGAAACTAAATGGTTTATAATTCTTGTCGACAAGAAGTCATTCATCTAGACCATTACTAAATTGCGAAACTAAATGGTTTATAATTCTTGTCGACCAGATTTTATTTACAAACGTTTATCAATAGCGTGTTGAACGGAATTCATGTGAAATGTTGAACTGTTTAACTTCCGGTCCTAGAATGAAGCCACGCCTATTAAATTAGTGACAAAGTCAGTAATTATTTGCAAACAGGTTTTATTTAATTTCCTAAAATGTATTATCAAAAAATGTTAGTATTCAGTTTCAAAGTACTAAGTCATTCAGAAGTATACTCTTTATTTCAGTTCACGAACAATTTCTTGGTGAGGTAGAAACAAAAACTGTAGAAGAGTTTGAATCAAAGTACGTGAAGTTAAAATGCGAAAACGTCATGGAGAATGTACCACCACCAAAATTCATGTGGTTCAGAGGGACGTCGGTAATAACATTTAAAGTTAATTACTAACTAGATTATGACATCTGACACGTTGTAATATTCAATTTTTGCATTTTTACTAGATATTGTTTTATTTGTATTGCAAAATTATATCAATTTGTATTATCATTAGATACGTGAATCTTAGCTTGTATTTAGTTTTGCTGCAACGCCTTTTATTGTAACTTTTATACATTCATAACAGTCATAAATGTTTTATTTCAAACTCTTTATGTTTATGATGACTTCTGCAAAATTCTGTTTGATACTGGGGGCTTTCAACATTCAAAACATTTGATACTGGGAGCTTTTGACATGATCAGAAAAATAGTAGCATCACTGTATTTGATCAAAGTCATGTATGGACTGGGCGTTCCTTTCGTATGATGTGTATGATTTATTTTCCACATTTCTTTACCCATGTTGCCATAAGTATTAAAACACTAAGATTTCTGAAATTGGTTGAAAACTATACAATATCGTGTGTTTTACATCTCACTGTTAGAATACTGACAAGAATCCTGCTTTACATTATACTAAAAAAAATGTATTAAAATGACTTTTTGTTTTATTTCAATCGTGTCCATAGGTCCAAGTAAAAACTTCAGTCGTCCCTACCGAGTGTTTGCATCGCGGTGACTTTGATGTATTTATTACCAGGCTTATTTGTCAAATTATTTGATTTATACTTGCTTTCAGAAAGACACAAGTGATTTTGTCACATTTGACCTTGGACACAGGATGATTATTGACCATGAAGGTAAAACGTTTGCTGACGTAAAAAAGATCAAAGGACACGATAGCAAATACTCATTACCTTCAAAGCAACTTAAGGCATCAAAATTTTAATTGGTACCTCAATAACGTGTGAATTGTTTCATGTATTAAAAGGCTGTCTTACTTTTCACTTTGACCAGATAACTCCAACCGAAGTTTCAGGTGATGGTCTGTTGGCTTAGTTTCAGGCTATGTGTACGTACATTTGTCATGTCTAAATATTTTCAAATATCATTCAAAAACTATCATTTAATGAACAGTATAGCAGATGACAAACTAATGTGTTTGTAGGTAGCCTGCACTTCCTGTGGGTAGAGAAGGATGACAGTTACTTTTACTCGTGTGCCACATACAACACTGTATTCTTTAGTACGAAGAGAAACCCAAGAACAATAAAACTTGAAGTAAAAACGGGTAAATATATTAAAATTAGGCAACACTTATCATTCAGTGCTGCATTTAGAAAACTCTGAACTGTTTTATATGCATTCGAATAAATCGATAAAAATCACATACATGCAAGCCGTAACTTTTTGTATGTTTGTTATTATTTGAAATCCGCAAGATGTATTTATTTCAGTTCTGTTGGAAAAAAAGAGATTTAAAATTAGTTTCCGCAATTAATGAAACATGTTTCTTCAAACAATGTTTTATTAGTAGTGGTAGTATCATCATTAAACTTTACGTTACGAGATCTATATCATTATTTATATTTGTAGGAATTGTTGTTGATCGCGAACCCGAGTTAAAGTATGAACATGACTTGGAGGTGTTTGCGGGAGAAAATGCTGTGCTAATGTGTATCTTTACATATTTCTCACAAATGGGGTATGATATGGACTCTTTATTCATTGTAAAATGGTTCCATTCATAAGTTCGTCTAATTGTCTTAATTTCGTATTGTATTACACCTTATACCTGTTAAACCAAGATATGTTCTATGTACTTATATACTGTGTTTGCAAAATGGCAAAGAGTCTCACGTTCAAGCCTTGTGCAGCAGTACTTTGTCATAAAGGTGTCTCGTTGCTCACTTGATCCGTAAGGATAAATCGGAAAAAAGTGCTCTCAAAAGTTTAAATCATTCTACTGAATTGTAACTTTTTGTTACAACAGACATAGCTTGGAGATAGAATGGTCGCATAGAGGGGTCTTAGTGCACAAAGGTCAAACATTGACTTTAAACAACGTAATGCTACCATCAGACACCCAGAACCAAGAAGGCGAATATCTCTGTGAGGCCAGTCTTGGTTCTACAAAGAGGTTTGGGCGAGTGAATCTCAAAATTGTTGGTAAGATTTATCGTTGTCTATGAAACATGTTACAGCTACATTAAAATTTATTATAATCAATTAAATTTTGTTGTACTTTTTTACCAACTGTTAAAGTTTTAGATACAAAATTAACTGTTGTAGTATTCGACAGAGAACCAACTGTTATGACTTTAAGACAGAAAACCAGCTGTTAGAAATTTAAATAGAAAAAAATCAAATGTTAGAGTTACAGATAAAAAATCAACTATTAGATTTATAGATAAAAATCAACTGTCAGAGTAATAACAAAAAATCCAGAAATTTCTATTTGTAAGAGTTTTAGACAGAAAATCATATGTGAAAGTTTTAGAAAGACAAACATATGAAAGAGTTTTAGATTGAAAAACATATGTAAGAGTTTTAGATAGGAAATCATATGTGAGAGTTTTAGACAGAATATCATATGAAAGAGTTTTAGATAGAAATCATATACATTGTATAAGAGTTTTAGATAGAAAATCATTTGTAAGAGTTTTAGACAGAAATTCATATGTGAGAGTTTTAGACAGAAAGTCATATGTGAGAGTTTTAGACAGAAAGTCATATGTAAGAGTTTTAGACAGGAAATCATATGTAAGAGTTTTAGACAGAAAGTCATATTTAAGAGTTTTAGATAGGAAATCATATGTAAGAGTTTTAGATAAAAAATCATATTTAAGAGTTTTAGATAGAAAATCATATATGAGAGTTTTAAATAGAAAGTCATATGTAAAAGTATTAGACAGAAAATCATATGTAAGAATTTTAGATAGAAAAATCATATGAAAGAATTTAAGATAGATAATCATATGTAAGAGTTTTAGATAGAAATTCATTTTCAAGATTGTTAGACAAAAAATCATACGTGAGAGTTTTAGACAGAAGATCATATTTAAGAGTTTTAAATAGAAAGTCATATGTAAAAGTATTAGACAGAAAATCATATGTAAGAATTTTAGATAGAAAAATCATATGAAAGAATTTAAGATAGATAATCATATGTAAGAGTTTTAGATAGAAAATCATTTTCAAGATTGTTAGACAAAAAATCATACGTGAGAGTTTTAGACAGAAGATCATATTTAAGAGTTTTAGATACAAAATCATATGTAAGAGTTTTAGATAGAAAATCATACGTAAAAGTATTAGACAGAAAATCATATGTAAGAATTTTAGATAGAAAATCATATGTAAGAGTTTTAGATAGAAAATCATATGTAAAAGTATTAGACAGAAAATCATATGTAAGAATTTTAAATAGAAAATCATATGTAAAAGTATTAGACAGAAAATCATATGTAAGAGTTTTAGATAAAAAATCATATGTAAAAGTATTAGACAGAAAATCATATGTAAGAGTTTAAGATAGAAAATCATCTATGAGAGTTTAAGACAGAAACGAGGCTGTTAGAGTTTCAGACAAGAAATGAAATGAGAGATTTTTAGATAGAAAATCAGCTGTAAGAGTTTTAGATAGAAAATTTACTGTGCGTTTAGACAGAAAACCAAACTGTCAGATTCTAAAATAGAAAATCATCATATAGAATCCTTCTCAATCAAAATCTCATCCTTTAATACAAAACTCCTCGTTAAACTATTTTTATGTACCCAAATTTATATCACAATATCAAAAGGAATAGTGTAATACCAAACTATTCGAAAAGTCTGAATTTGTTACTTGTGTATTTAACGTATTTTTTCTCAATAGTGAATCGTATTTTTCAGGACCCCCGACGCTTCTTCCGGGACAAGCTCCGGAAACAAAGTTTGTACCAGTTGGTAAAGACGTGGTCATAGATTGTAAAGCTAAGACCCACAACTCGTACAGTTTTCCACCAGTCTGGTTTAAAAACGGAAACCCATTAATAGGTGATGTTTCGAGACATAAATTAGATTTTTTTTCACTCATTTTCTCTTGTTTTTCAAACGCTTTTACATTGAAATTTAGAAATGTTTCTAGAAATATCTGACGACATCACTTCTTCACGCTTTGTTTGGAGTATATATAGTTGTTGTTTTTTCTCTTAAATATTTTCTATACATGTATAAAACTGCATGTTACAATCAGGAAGCGTATATCTGTCGTTACAGGTTGCCCTATGTATCATTTTGAGTGCAAAAACAGAGGTCAAAATGGTTTCCCGCAATGCAAACCGGAAGGAAATGTCTGCGACACTTTTCCAGACTGTACTGACGGAAGTGACGAAATGGACTGTTTAGGTAGACTTTCCTCAAGAGACATAGATTACGACAATGTCGATAAAATAGTGTTATACGTAAGAAACCCGATGATGTAGAAATGATAAGGTCTTTTCTGATATATTGAAAAAATGAACGCCCACGTGTATTTGCCAAACACTTGAATTGAAAGTTATAGAAGTCATAATTTCCCCAGATATCACTGAATGGATTTTATAAATTACTGTTTGTATTTGTACAACACAACTGACAATATTCACGTTAAAATTTACATCAAGTGAGTTAAGTTTGTTTATGCTGGAGTCAAAAAAAATACCTTACTTTTAAAGGGGCTGTGCTCCAGATGACAAAAAAAAGAAAGTTTTCTTGTATTATAAATTTCTTGTAATATTTATGACTAATGCTTAAAAAAATAACTTACTGACAAAAAATAAGTCAAATAATTACATTATAAATTGATTTTTTCCCCTTTCAAAGTGCTATACCGTAACGCGACGGTATAACTATATCGTATAAGATTTAAAGTAAATACCTGTAATATCACATCCGCGATGGTGGTGACAGTAAAAGCGTCGGGAATATTTTGTTAACATGAGGGTCCAGAGTTCAAATCAGGCTGGAGCGAAAATATTTTTTTTTATTCTATTTTGACTTTTATAATCAGGTTTGAAGTAAAATTTTATGTTGTTATAATCTCACGGCATCTAAATATATAATTTATGAAAAAAATTTTTTATGTCAAATCTGGAGTACAGCCTCTTTAAAATGGCTATGATTTTAAAATCATGTAGGAACTGCAAATGCCAGGGTCATACATTTTCAATAAAATTAAGTAGCTTCGAAATATTGTGATTTAAATAGATGTAAATTGCTATGTTCACCTTAATTACATATATACTTTCAAATCTACAAATAAGAAATGTGCTCTGTATTTTTTTAAATTAAGATTAGCTTCGTAAGTACAGGACAGATATTTGTAACGCAGTTCCTGTCCTTTTTCTGAACCTATCAATATTTGTTCAAATATATTAATACATCATTAATTATGTTAATGTTTATAATTAAGGATCATGTCTTGAGTCTCAGCAGCGATGTGGCGACAAATGTATAGATGCGTCTTCATCCTGCCCAGACCAAGCATGCACTTACCCTAAATTCGAGTGTCGTAACGAACAAGGCTGTACAACACCGGATCAGATCTGCAATGGTGTAACGGACTGCAAGGACGGATCTGACGAGTTTGCCTGCTGTAGGTGATCTGACACGCCTGTATTTAATTTACGCTAATTTGTTTAAACTCTGTAGCTTACTTTCACTAATTTGTTTGAGCTCTCTAGTTAATTTGCACTAATTTTTTTAAGCTCTAGTTAATTTTCACTAATTTGTTAAAGTTCAATTTCGACGAAAGTTATCAAAACTTATTTTCATTGCTCTCGAGAACAATTTTTTAAATTAGGACATTCAAACAGATATTGAATTGCTTAGAGTTAATGTCATTGTTCTGAATAAACTTTAAACTAAACATCTACTTACAGCCGAAGGAGTTGTTACTCATGTGGACAGAGTTTTCATTAACTCCGCTAGAACTCAGCTCACTTTACCAAATGTTCGTCTGCAAGATATGATGTGTTTTCAGTGTATGGTTAGAAATGACTACGGGTCTGTATTTGGTGACGCCTGTCTCACTGTTATAGGTTGGTATTTTCACTTTTATATTTTGAATTAATTTCTAGTTGGCGGCTGTTTCGAATATTAAATACTGGTCCCTTAGAACTGGAAAAGTAGGGGTCCCCTCGGTAAAGCTTATCAGTCAGGTGAGTGGTACGTGTTGATCAAAGAACTAACTATAGCTTATCAGTCAGGTGAGTGGTACGTGTTGATTTTTGATCCGTTCTTTACAAAACAGTGACCCAGTCTACATCAATGGGGTCAAGCAAACTTGAATTTTGGTTGTAATCTTGACAAAAAGTTGTGAATGCTGTTTATTTTCTTCACTGAACAAAACAACATCTACGGTATGTTTTTAACTTAAATTAAAAGGAATATGACCAGTTATCAAAATGATATCGAAACATGTTAGTTTAAGCATTTGCACTTCATATAAGGCTGTTATCGAAATACATTTAAATGTATCGAATGCCAGAACTGATACTGACTTGTATCTGTGGCGTTCTAGCTCTGACGTATATAACACGTTTATGTACAGAAAGAAATAATATAAGTCATCAGGTGCATCTGTGGCGTTCTAGCTCTGACGTATATCACACGTTTATGTACAGAAAGAAATAATATAAGTCATCAGGTGCATCAGTGGCGTTCTAGATCTGACGTATATCACACGTTTATGTACAGAAAGAAATAATACAAGTCATCAGGTGCATCTGTGGCGTTCTAGCTCTGACGTATATCACACGTTTATGTACAGAAAGAAATAATACAAGTCATCAGGTGCATCTGTGGCGTTCTAGCTCTGACGTATATCACACGTTTATGTACAGAAAGAAATAATACAAGTCATCAGGTGCATCTGTGGCGTTCTAGCTCTGACGTATATCACATGTTTATATACAGAAAGAAATAATATAAGTCATCAGGTGCATCTGTGGCGTTCTAGCTCTGACGTATATCACATGTTTATGTACAGAAAGAAATAATATAAGTCATCAGGTGCATCTGTGGCGTTCTAGCTCTGACGTATATCACACGTTTATGTACAGAAAGAAATAATATAAGTCATCAGGTGCATCTGTGGCGTTCTAGCTCTGACGTAAATCACAGGTTTATATACAGAAAGAAATAATATAAGTCATCAGGTGCATCTGTGGCGTTCTAGCTCTGACGTATATCACAGGTTTATATACAGAAAAAAATAATATAAGTCATCAGGTGCATCTGTGGCGTTCTAGCTCTGACGTATACCACACGTTTATGTACAGAAAGAAATAATACAAGTCATTAGGTGCATCTGTGGCGTTCTAGCTCTGAGTATATCACACGTTATTGTACAGAAAGAAATGATACAAGTCATTAGGTGCATCTGTGGCGTTCTAGCTCTGGCGTATATCACACATTTATATACATAAATAAATGACACAAGTCATTAGGTGAATATGTGGTGTTCTAGCTCTGACGTATATCACACATTTATATACAGAAAGAAATAATACAAGTCATCAGGTGCATCTGTGGCGTTCTAGCTCTGACGTATATCACAGGTTTATATACAGAAAGAAATAATATAAGTCATCAGGTGCATCAGTGGCGTTCTAGCTCTGACGTATATCACACGTTTATGTACAGAAAGAAATAATACAAGTCATCAGGTGCATCTGTGGCGTTCTAGCTCTGACGTATATCACACGTTATTGTACAGAAAGAAATAATACAAGTCATCAGGTGCATCTGTGGCGTTCTAGCTCTGACGGACATCACACGTTATTGTAAAGGAAGAAATGATACAAGTCATTAGGTGCATCTGTGGCGTTCTAGCTCTGACGTATATCACACGTTATTGTATAGAACGAAATGATACAAGTCATTTGGTGCATCTGGTGCGTTCTAGCTCTGACGTATATCACACGTTATTGTACAGACCGAAATGATACAAGTCATTAGGTGCATCTGTGGCGTTCTAGCTCTGACGTATATCACACGTTTATGTACAGACGAAATGATACAAGTCATCAGGTGCATCTGTGGCGTTCTAGCTCTGACGTATATCACACGTTTATGTACAGAAAGAAATAATATAAGTCATAATGTGCATCTGTGGCGTTCTAGCTCTGACGTATATCACACGTTATTGTACAGAAATAAATGATACAAGTCATTAGGTGCATCTGTGGCGTTCTAGCTCTGACGTATATCACACGTTTATATACAGAAATAAATGATACAAGTCATTAGGTGCATCTGTGGCGTTCTAGCTCTGACGTATATCACACGCTTATATACAGAAAGAAATGATACAAGTCATAGGTGCATCTGTGGCGTTCTAGCTCTGGCGTATATCACACGTTTATATACAGAAATAAATGATACAAGTCATTAGGTGCATCTGTGGCGTTCTAGCTCTGACGTGTATCACACGCTTATGTACAGAAAGAAATGATACAAGTCAATAGGTGCATCTGTGGCGTTCTAGCTCTGACGTATATCACACGTTATTGTATAGAACGAAATGATACAAGTCATTTGGTGCATCTGGTGCGTTCTAGCTCTTACGTATATCACACGTTATTGTACAGACGAAATGATACAAGTCATAGGTGCATCTGTGGCGTTCTAGCTCTGACGTATATCACACGTTTATGTACAGACAGAAATGATACAAGTCATCAGGTGCATCTGTGGCGTTCTAGCTCTGACGTATATCACACGTTATTGTACAGAAATAAATGATACAAGTCATTAGGTGCATCTGTGGCGTTCTAGCTCTGACGTGTATCACACGTTTGTACAGAAAGAAATGATACAAGTCAATAGGTGCATCTGTGGCGTTCTAGCTCTGGCGTATATCACACGTTTTTCTACAGAAATAAATGATACAAGTCATTAGGTGCATCTGTGGCGTTCTAGCTCTGACGTGTATCACACGCTAATGTACAGAAAGAAATGATACAAGTCAATAGGTGCATCTGTGGCGTTCTAGCTCTGACGTATATCACACGTTATTGTATACAACGAAATGATACAAGTCATTTGGTGCATCTGGTGCGTTCTAGCTCTTACGTATATCACACGTTTTGTACAGACGAAATGATACAAGTCATTAGGTGCATCTGTGGCGTTCTAGCTCTGACGTATATCACACGTTTATGTACAGAAAATTGATACAAGTCATAGGTGCATCTGTGGCGTTCTAGCTCTGACGTATATCACACGTTTATATACAGAAATAAATGATACAAGTCATTAGGTGCATCTGTGGCGTTCTAGCTCTGACGTATATAACACGTTTATGTACAGAAAGAAATAATATAAGTCATCAGGTGCATCTGTGGCGTTCTAGCTCTGACGTATATCACACGTTTATGTACAGAAAGAAATAATACAAGTCATCAGGTGCATCTGTGGCGTTCTAGCTCTGACGTATATCACACGTTTATGTACAGAAAGAAAAAATACAAGTCATCAGGTGCATCTGTGGCGTTCTAGCTCTGACGTATATCACACGTTTATGTACAGAAAGAAATAATACAAGTCATAGGTGCATCTGTGGCGTTCTAGCTCTGACGTATATCACACGTTTATTACAGAAAGAAATAATACAAGTCATAGGTGCATCTGTGGCGTTCTAGCTCTGACGTATATCACATGTTTATGTACAGAAAGAAATAATATAAGTCATCAGGTGCATTGTGGCGTTCTAGCTCTGACGTATATCACACGTTTGTACAGAAAGAAATAATATAAGTCATCAGGTGCATCTGTGGCGTTCTAGCTCTGACGTATATCACAGGTTTATGTACAGAAAGAAATAATATAAGTCATCAGGTGCATCTGTGGCGTTCTAGCTCTGACGTAATCACAGGTTTATATACAGAAAAATAATATAAGTCATCAGGTGCATCTGTGGCGTTCTAGCTCTGACGTATACACGTTTATGTACAGAAAAAATAATACGTCATCAGGTGCATCTGTGGCGTTCTAGCTCTGAAGTATATCACACGTTATTGTACAGAAAGAAATGATACAAGTCATTAGGTGCATCTGTGGCGTTCTAGCTCTGGCGTATATCACACATTTATATACATAAATAAATGACACAAGTCATTAGGTGAATATGTGGCGTTCTAGCTCTGCGTATATCACACATTTATATACAAAATAAATGACACAAGTCATTAGGTGAATATGTGGTGTTCTAGCTCTGACGTATATCACACATTTATATACAGAAAGAAATAATACAAGTCATCAGGTGCATCTGTGGCGTTCTAGCTCTGACGTATATCACAGGTTTATATACAGAAAGAAATAATACAAGTCATCAGGTGCAGTGGCGTTCTAGCTCTGACGTATATCACACGTTATTGTACAGAAAGAAATAATACAAGTCATCAGGTGCATCTGTGGCGTTCTAGCTCTGACGTATATCACACGTTATTGTAAGAAGAAATGATACAAGTCATAGGTGCATCTGTGGCGTTCTAGCTCTGACGTATATCACACGTTATTGTAAGAAAGAAATGATACAAGTCAGGTGCATCTGGCGTTCTAGCTCTGACGTATATCACACGTTATTGTACAGACGAAATGATACAAGTCATTAGGTGCATCTGTGCGTTCTAGCTCTGACGTATATCACACGTTATGTACAGACCGAAATGATACAAGTCATAGGTGCATCTGTGGCGTTCTAGCTCTGACGTATATCACACGTTTATGTACAGAGAAATGATACAAGTCATAGGTGCATCTGTGGCGTTCTAGCTCTGACGTATATCACACGTTATTGTACAGAAGAAATAATATAAGTCATTAGGTGCATCTGGCGTTCTAGCTCTGCGTATATCACACGTTATTAGACAGAAATAAATGATACAAGTCATTAGGTGCATCTGTGGCGTTCTAGCTCTGGCGTATATCACACGTTTATATACAGAAAGAAATGATACAAGTCATAGGTGCATCTGTGGCGTTCTAGCTCTGCGTGTATCACACGTTTATCTACAGAAAAAATGATACAAGTCATAGGTGCATCTGTGGCGTTCTAGCTCTGACGTATATCACACGCTTATGTACAGAAAAATGATACAAGTCATAGGTGCATCTGTGGCGTTCTAGCTCTGACGTATATCACACGTTATTGTATAGAAGAAATGATACAAGTCATAGGTGCATCTGGTGCGTTCTAGCTCTTACGTATATCACACGTTATTGTACAGACCGAAATGATACAAGTCATTAGGTGCATCTGTGGCGTTCTAGCTCTGACACGTATATCACACGTTTATGTACAGACAGAAATGATACAAGTCATCAGGTGCATCTGTGGAGTTCTAGCTCTGACGTATATCACACGTTATTGTACAGAAATAAATGATACAAGTCATTAGGTGCATCTGTGGCGTTCTAGCTCTGACGTGTATCACACGTTGTTGTACAGAAAGAAATGATACAAGTCAATAGGTGCATCTGTGGCGTTCTAGCTCTGGCGTATATCACACGTTTTTCTACAGAAATAAATGATACAAGTCATTAGGTGCATCTGTGGCGTTCTAGCTCTGACGTGTATCACACGCTAATGTACAGAAAGAAATGATACAAGTCATTAGGTGCATCTGTGGCGTTCTAGCTCTGACGTGTATCACACGCTAA